>JACXGJ010000750.1:38283-81553 GCA_016801105.1 Esox niger
CGGCTAACAACCAAAATGAACCACACGACCGTGTGGAAACATTGAACATAAATAGGTTCCCCAATTGGAGGCAATAATAAACACCTGCCTCCAATTGGGGAAACCAAAGCCCATAGAGGTGGCCAGAGTCCCCTCTTTTGGCCATGTCCTGACTATGGCCCCAGCCAGTGCAAAGATGGCTAGGGGCATAGCCAGGACATGACAACAATACTCAACGTAACCACGGCTACTTCTTTTTCCTCACATGCACAATTATTTAGAATGTCTTTAACAGTATAGAACACATTTTAAAATGTGTTCAGCCACGTCCGTATACACTGATGAGCCTCAACATTAAGACCACTCATAGTTGAAGTGAATAATATCTTATCATCTCCAAACAAGGGCCCATGTCAAGGTCTGGGTAGATTGGATAGTATGTCAACAATCAGTTCTCATAGTCAATGTGTTAGACGCAGGAGAAATGGGCAGGAGTAAAGACTTGAGCAACATTGACAAAAAACAAATTGTTATGGCCAGACAACTGGGTCAAATCATTTATGAAACGACAAGGCTTGACGGGTGCTCACAGTCAGCAGAGTGCCTACCGAGAGTGGTCCGAGGAGGGACAGACCTCATACTGGTGAAAGGGTGTTGGGCACTAAAAGCTCATCGACTGGGCCGAACCGACAGGTCTACTGTAGCACAAGTCACTATTCTCTGATGGCAGTATCCTTGTTCAGCAGGATAATGCGTCCTGCCACACTGCACACATTGGTTGGAAATTGTTTGAGTAACACGAGTTCATGGTGTTGCCCTGGCCTCCAAATTCCCCAGAACTCGATCCGACTGTGCCTCCACAGGATGTGCTGGACAAACAACCCCGATCTATGGCGGCTCCAACTCGCAACTTACAAGACTTGAAGGATCTGTTGTTAATATGTTGGTGCCAGATTCCACAGGACACTCTCATGGGTCTTGTAGAGTCCATGGCTCAGTAGGTCAGTGCTGGTTTGGCAACATGCAAAGGACCAACAGTATATTAGGCAGGTGGTCATTATGTTCAACTATTGGTATGATACTGCAACACTAAAAGTAATTGGAATAACTTGGTCACAGAATTCTGTCATGAAAAATGTTTTTATCTCCGACATTCACAAACCTTTTTGCTGTAATACACCTTACAGACGACATGACATACAGTGATTGTGATCCACCAGAGGTTCCCAGCAGAATATTGCACTGCCAGGAACAGACCCCAAGTATCCCCTAAAGTGCATTTTTCCAGTGAGCTTTCGGTTTCGTCAGTCAGCTCTAGTATACCCAGGGGTCATAGAATACCTAAATTGTGTCAATGGTGTCCTTGTTTGCCTGGATAAAATGGTCTCCTCATGGTGTGCTAGCTGGGGTTGGTGTGCTGCTGAATTGCTGCCTGCTCAGTTATATAAATATTATATGTGGATGCTACTAAACTTCTAACTTCTATATCTGTACAGTCAATGTCAACACATTAAACCAGGAAAGCAAACTTATCAACAGCAGAGCCCAAGTAAGACTTCCACTCCAACTGGACATAGAAACACACTGTATCCTCAGATCATATCAGACAACAAAATGAAACATATTACAAAGAAAAAACATCTAACCAGGATTCCTTCTCTGCCTCTACAGGACATGTCCACAGGACATTCTCTTCATCTCTGGTGAAGGTGGAAAGCCATTTCTGGTACATTATGACCCAAAAAGCTAGTACTCTTGTGAGGAACCATTAAAACACACAATTCCATTTAGTAGTTTTTTTAACATGTTTTTGTGCTCTAAGCAGCTCTGTGGTGAGGGGAACCCTTCAGAAATCTATTGGACTGCTTACCTAGAGATTTAAATAGATTCAACTTTATTGTCATTGAACAGTACGAGTCCAGTATAATGAAATGCAGTTAGCATCTAACCAGAAGTGCAATAAAAAGAGTGCAGGAAATATATAAGTATTAAGTATTGTATATGTTAGATGTAGAATGTAACGATGGGCAATGAAGGTAAATAGAGTACAAATGGCAATTTTAAATGCAGTGAATGCAAATAGGGAAGGGCAGAAAGTTTACAAGTATGAGGTATAATGTAGGTACAAGTGGAGAATGAATAGTTGTGTGATGAAGTAAACGCAATTGCAAATGACAGTTCTGGCTGTGCAATCGAGCAAATAGGAGATGAATGCGTCCATGTAACACCTGAAAATGAGGGACACATAGCATTTTACCATTGGTAGTGCCATTATTACTGACAAATTATTACTCCTTCCTTGGGATAACATCATGTGCTGCTTCGTGTAGGATAATCCTGAACATGGCCTTGACGTCACGCCTCATGGCTCAATAATGTTCAAAGGGGAAGGCGAAAGTCAACCTGTCCTCTCATCCCCTGGGTCTGCTGTTGTATCTGTAACTAGGTGATCATGCTTGGATGACTAAGGGATGCACCAGGGTTGGACTGGAAATGAAATGAGACACTCGGTTCAATCAATCAATCAATCACATTTATTTTATAAAGCCCTTTTTAAATCAGCAGTTGTCACAAAGTGCTTTCACAAAACAAAACACCCGGCCTTAAACCCCAGGGAGCAAACAACAGTAGTGATGAACTTCAGTTGCTAGGAAAAACTCCCTAAGAGAGCCGGAATTTAGGGAGAAACCTAGAGGGGAACCAGGCTCCGAGGGGTGACCAGTCCTCTTCTGGCTGTGCCGGGTGAACATATTAAAAGTCCAAACTGTAATAGTTCGATGCATGTGGGCTGAGCCCACAGTCTATTTAAACCTAGTCCAGATCAGAAGCATGACCAGATGGACAAGGACAGAGACGGACGGGGGGGCAGCAGAGTGGCAGCTGAAATCTGCAACACAACCAGGAGGACTCTGGACAGGGAGAGCAACGAGCCAAGCCCGGTACTCCGCAGGTGTGGGTTAAGGCCTCATGTCCTCCTAAGACAACAGAAAACAGGGAAAATGTTGCTCCACCAGCACAATAATATAGCAGCGTAAAATGCTAGGGCTGAGACAGGGGGGTCCAGTGACACTGTGGCCCTATCCGGAGGAGGCCCCGGACAGGGCCCAACAGGCAGGTAATTAATCCACCCACATTGCCAAAAATCAACCAAAGGGACGCCCACTAACCGCAATCATCCTGAATGAGGGCTGAGTATTGCCAGCAGAGGATAGCCCAATTGCACCAGTGCGCAACAGAGACACAACAACAAGCCAGTGGTTCATGGTGTTATTATTATATTTCATCACCAGCTTCATCTTCAGCTGTACAAAAGGCATATATTTCATCGTAACAAACACGCCCTGGACGATGTGACAAGAGACATGCTGTGTCTGTTGCATCTATTGCGGTTATATAGCTGCTTCTCCTGTAGAACACTCTGCCAATGTTTACTCAAGTTTAACCATATTGACACGATCCTGTAACTGTACACAAATCAGAATCAGAAGCCTCCCAAATCCAGATCTGGTATATGGTAAAATGGTTATGGTGTATATTGAAGCTTAATTTATTAAGGTTACATTGCTTACCATAACAAATGATTGAAGCGACACATTGCCTCCAATGAGGCAGAAAAAATCTAACAAATTTGTTACAGAGACCCTATTTGAAACGAACGAAAGACAATCCTCTCTCGAAGAAATTGATCTTGGGAAACATGAAAAAACGCGACCCTATCCCTGCCATATTGTAGAATTGCTATATGAGTGGCTAAATAGCACTAGCTTTACATTAACCCTTTTGCATAGCGTCTTCCCATAAGACAAATAAAATAGATAAAGCCCCAACCACGAGGTTTGGCTGGGGCAAAAGATTAACATAAAATCAATTAAAGTGACAAGTGACCTTCTTTTGAAACATAAGAGCCAGAGTAGTGTCACGGGAGGCCAAAGGAGCTAATCGCTAGCAAGTTTGGACTGGCTAAGCTTATACACATGCACACACACAAACACAATCAGAAATAAACACACGCAAGCGCACACACAGGGCTATACACAAACACACACACACACACACACACACACGCTCTAAACCCAAGTCTGTCCTTTAAGCGGTGTGGTGTGGCAAGGTAATGTTTACATGCCCTTGTCTCAGACTTAGTGAGGGACTCATAAACCCATTACAAACACTCAGGCGACACCGTGGCCAACGAGTTAAACTGCTTCGCCTGTTTTTCCTTTTCACCCCCTGCCTGACTGCCGTTGTTCCACGGGAGAGGACTTAGCAAGCAAAGCCGGCAGCTGATCGCATGAGACACGAGTTCACCCACTCATACTGTCGGGACGCTCCACTCGACAGAAAGTGACAGCGTGCCCAGAAAAGTGGGCCCAGCTATTTACGACGGGGTCATGGCCCAATCACTGGCAGGCTTATCTGCCATTCGGGATCCTCCCCTCTCTCTCACACCCCCCCAACAGACCAAGGCCAGAGTGAACGAGTGTCTGCCCAGCAAAATGATCGACTATTCCCTACATAGTATGTTTCTTTTGACCAGTGCCATTAGGGAATGAGTGCATTAGCCAAGCTTCACCTCTTCCCACCCCCGTCACATGACACAGTGGAAAGTTTGGAGGGGGAGGGCAGACCTTTGACATTCTTCTGTCGCAGCAGCCCTTCACATGGCCTGTGAAGGATTCAGGCATCCGTACGCTAGGTCGCGCGCACGCACACACACACACACACACACACACACACACACACTTTCAAAGTAAACCACATGGCTGTAGAGATTGGGTAATCCGCACTAACAACCCCCCTCACCCCCCAATGAGACAGCGTCTCACATAACCGAGGCAAATCCCACCCCCCTGGCCTCTCTCCATACCCCTGCACCCCCGCTCGGCGAGGCACAGCCTGGAAATAAACTAGAGCCGGCCTCTGGCCAGCCTCTGAAGCAAAGGCCTGCTACACAGAAGAGGGACGTGCATAAATTTGTACTCCACTACGGCTAAAAATAGAGTCGCGCCACATTCATCACCTTACTAGCTTCGGGCCACTGTTATTGGGCACAGGCTGAGGTTAAACTCTTCAGCCTTGTTTTCTGGCAGAGATAGGGTAGAAGGACAAAAGATGGAGTAACGGTGTTCTATGACATGTCAGCTCTCATCCATATTCCCTATCCTGTGATTTTAAATTAACTTCCTGTATCATGTTGTCACTTGTCAGATCAAGTCAGCCTAGTGTCTGGCCTGTTTCAACTCCAGCAAAACAGTGTTTGTGGCCAGCTCACCTTTGTTTAGATAAGCCTGTGCTCCTGGTTATCCTCTTAGCCACTATAGCAGGTAACCTTTGGCCAAAGGGGTTGAAAAGGTTGGTCTGGAGAAGGTTGGACATTGGTCAAACAGTGACTTCGCTATGTATCTTTGTCAGACAGCTCTGAACTCTTCTGTAATTATCCACCAATAGGGTACACCATCCAGACAGTTTAACACTTTGGTTAGAATTTTTCAAAATGTCAGGGAGTAGTTTAAACTACACTGCAACCAGCTGTGTCAGCCTGCATCAGACAGCAATATTGAGACAACAACAATTCACCCTGTACTGTAAAATGTTTACATTTTTCAAGAGCTGTTCATATAAAAAAACTGGTAGCTTTGGGAGCTTCAGATGAGACGCTAGAACTTTGAATCTAAAGGGAACAAAGAGAAATAACAAGAAGAGGAGGCTAGAGTCAGACATGACGGGTCTGGGCTGGAAGATAAAGGGGCAAGCACACACACGCTTCCTCTGCCCAGCTCTCCCTTGCTGCCTCACACCCCTCCTCCCCGCTAACTTTCATCCACCATGCGCCAATTTTTCAAAGGCCCTTGAAAGTAGGCCACAAAGTTTTAAGAGAGAGTGAGAGAGAGAATTACTAAATGCACCACACAACTCACTTCTCCAAAATGGGTTCAAACTAATGGAGAGATAGATAGAGGGAGTTAGTGTGAGTTAAAATTCAATCTTTTTACCTTCATGATTAACCTGATTGGAGAACTGTCACGTCTGAGACTGTAAACTGATTTGGCTGTCAGTCGTGAACACATCAAACCACACTCCACTCCAAACCCAAGTTTTATGGCCATTCTGCTTTAAATTACCCGCGCTCAATATTTTAAGACATTATACTTGTCTGAGATAATGACATGGGCGGCTTCAATAGCCGTCAATTCGGCGCTGACAACCAGCAGTTTCTTGGAAGTGCTGCTGCCTTCTACTTATGTCTTAGCGGATGTCAGTCTCACTTGAAGCTGATTGACTGGTATCTGACAAGGGGACTTTGGAGGGCAAAGATTAACAGGTAAAGATTGGTAAAGATTCTGTGGGATGATTAGGGGGAGGGGCCTGTTGTTTTGAGAAGAGTTAGCTCTCTGCTAACTGAGAATAGACTTTCTGTGTTCCAGATGGAACCCTATCCCCTCTGTAAGTTGTGCTATATTTTGACACAGGCTCATGGGGCTCTGGTCAAAAATTCGGCACTTTGCGGTGCGGTATAGGTTGCAGATTGGATCACAGATTTTTCTTATCTGAACCAACAGCAAGAAAAGCAGCACTGGCGGGCCTGAAAGTCTTTGATGGGGGTGGAGATAAGGAGTCGTCTCGGACGGTAAGCCCAGGATAGATGACAGGAGCATGGGGGAGGAGGGAACAAGTGAGTGTTTGGTAGAGGAAGGGGACCAGAAGCTGGCTTTAATGTTCAAGCTTGATGGACAGAATGTGTTCTTGATGAGCCTGACAGGGCTTCCTGTGGCTTTAGTTCAACAAATTGGTTATTTTATAATGCATTATTTCAACTGTATGTTAAGAATAGTAAAACATCAAGCACTGATTTAATGTCCGAAATAAACACTTAGCAGAGATGTGTGATAAGTTTGGATGTTTTGTATTTGTCGGGCTTTAAATTACAAGAGTTTGATTGATTGACTGGACTCTTCAGGAGGTCGTACCCGAGTTCAAAGGCCAGCACTCATCTTAACATCGTCAGAATGAAGACACTGATGGATATTGGAGTTATATGGCCTAAGGTGACCTATGATCAAATCAATCAAAACACATGACAATTCTTTCATTAACAACAGGTGTCAAAATAATGTGTAACGCTTATGAGCCAAAGAAAGAGGACCATCCACCATGTATGTGTAGTGTGAAGTGTGTGTTTGTGTACATGTGTGGTGAGCTGTGTCATTATACACTGTGTTGTTATGTATCCACCAGTGTGTATTTGTGTGGAGGGTAGGTATATGTCAGTCTAGTGTGTATTTATACTCAAGGGACAGTCCAAAAAAAAAATACATCTGATATCGTTGACATTTGATAAACTTTAATTTGACTGTATTATAGCCTGATACTAGAATCTGCGCAAGCTACTGAGGATTGAAGACCTATCGGCCATGGGTTAGAATATATGATAGTCTTTGTGTAGCTGGGGTCATGCCCACCACCCTCATAAGCGCCATTAATCTGTGATCAGGTCTATCACTACCACGTGCTCCGATGTAACTGCAAATTTATTCTGTAACATAAAGTAGAATTCAGTAATTAACTATTAATATTAATTAAAGTATACCAGAGCCTTTAAAAAATTACATTTGAGTTGTGTATGTTGTGAAATAAAAAAGTCAATAAAAATATTGCATTTGTTTATTCTGGCAGATTTATTATGACAAAAACGAAAAAAGTCATCTCAAGAGGTTAAATAGAATTCACACCGTGAATCGTAAATTGACCCCTATACTAAAACAACCCCTATCGATTATGCACTAGCTAGGAATTCTGTCTTTGCTCATGGGTTGTTGACGAAAGCATTGGGGAAGGTGACAGAATACAGTTTATGAAAATGTCATGATTGCATTATGACCATTCTGCATCACTTTACTAGAACTGACAAAAAGTTTATGACCACGCAAAAGAAGCATCATGACCATAATCATTGGAACCAGATAGGCCCATCACGTAGCTGTACATGCCCTTATCAATCAATAAATCAAATTTATTTTATAAAGCCCTTTTTACATCAGCAGTTGTCACAAAGTGCTTTCACACAACACCCGGCCTTAAACCCCAGGGAGCAAACACAAATAGTGATGAACTTCAGTGGCTAGGAATCATGGTCATTAGTAACAAATCGGATGTCCTGCTCCTGAAATCTACTGCTGGCATCCTAGTCATGAGAAACATTGTATTGAGGAAGGTAAATATCACTTCATGCAGAATTATTTTGATATATAGCATTTATAATGAAATGTAATATAAACAAGAAACCAGGCAGGCCAAGTTCAGCTGGCCCACAATAAAAAGCATTGATTGTTTTTGCGCATGGGTTAATTAAGATTTACCACCAATCTTAAATCAGCCCTAGTGACAAGGGCTGATTGGTAGTCTGCAAAAATTAGGCAATGGAATGTTAGCTTAGCTGATTATTCCAATCTACCTATGGGGTTTATGTGCAAGCTTATAGGGATACTTTTGGATTTTGATATTTGGTGTATTTTCCTACTTACCTAGAGTTAGAAAAACTGACAGCTGTGGTGTTGCAAGTCATTAGCTTAGCATTGTTGCTGGTTGTCAAGAAGTACTAGTCAGCTCTTCTCAATAGCAGGGAAATTCCCCAAAAAACTGCAAAGCTGGCTTATTGGTATTAATCATATATACATATTCATCTGCAAAATCTCAATGCTTACTAATGCAAATAACACACAATAAATACATTTCATCAACTTCCTCATTTATAGACAGTGAGCTACTTTGGTTGGTCTGCGTTCTCTTCATGCAAGACTTGATGTAGGTTCGTGAAACAAAACAACTTGAGAAATAAAATAACAATTTATCATGGGATTAACATTTCTAGGATATAATCACAACACTTGAAGTCTTGCTTGAAGAATTTACTTTTATGCAGAACCATATCTGTTTTAGCCTGAAAAATTTTTTAATTTCTTTGCTTTTGAGAATAGAATGTAACTTATTTACAGAAAATCTGCAATTGTGCGATGCTAATGATATGTTCTACCACAGCTTTCATCAAACTGCATGTACAGTAGAGACATAATTGTATCTATCAGTTCGTTTAACTCTAGGTATGTTTAAACACACCCCAAACCTCAAAATCCCAGAGTCCCTGTAACTATTAATTTATCAAACAAAAAACACAGAACATTGCCTGGCTTAAATGCTTTCACACTATAATTTCCCTTTTAGATGGTCAATATTTATTTTGGAAAATAGATATATGCAGTACATTCAATAGATACATTTTCTGTAATTTGGTATGCTAGCTGATGAGCTAGCCCTGGTTGAAAACATGAAAAATAACCATGTACCCATTGTTTTACATAGCTGAATAATCACAGCTATTGTGACTATCTACATGTTTGGTAATACAACGCGTTATATGTCCACGTACAGTGTGCTTTGTGGCACAGTGTGTACAAACGTAGTGTTGCTGTCTGGATCTGATACTACGTTTTACTCCCTCTCACTTTTGAGGCACTTACACACAGCAGGGGCAGCCAAGGCAGACTCTCAAAATCTGCCATTGGGCAGTTGGAGGATGTGCGTTATCATGGAGGTAGTTTGTCTTGTCGCTGTGGTTATTTACAGCGCTGCAGCCGAGGCAGCTGTTTCTGACACCTATGGGGAGATTTTCACACTCCTGCTCCAGTGTTGGTGGGCGATTGTGGCATCGCAGAGGGCCAACTGAGACCCTCTCCCCTGGAGGAGTTTTCTGACAAAGATTCTTATTTTAAAGCCTGCGATACAGAAAGACACTGCAAAGAGAAAAGAGTGCAGCTTGTTTGTGAATATTTCCACATTGTGTTCGGTCTACCCAATTTCTTTGGGCCTTCTTTGTCGATTCAGCGTTCATGGTGGTTTCAAAATACACATGGGAATGTGTTTATGTTTAAATATTAAGGTGCACACATGAAGGTAGGTGAATTTTGTTTTTTAAATCTACTGTATGTATGTACTGTTTCGTTTGTACATGCATTGAGTGTGTGCGTGAGAATGGATGCCATCCACTGCTATTCCGGCGCGTACATCAGAGTGGACATAAAGGTCATCGTCAGGCACAGGGAGGTGTTTGTGTATAAACAAGATCCTGTTGCCAGGGCAGTGTCTCCGCCCCCACACGCAGCAACATGAAATACTATTTTAGGAGAAAGACACCTATCCAGCAGTCGCTACCCCGGACTCCCTCACCCCTCTTCACCCCTTAAGAGCTTCCCAGCCACAGCAGCTTGTATCCAGATCCTTTCCAGCTGATCTATCCCTGGCAGGCACCTCCTCTGGAGGGGGGCACTGGGCCAGGTATTTGGGCTTGGTTGTCTGTTATCGTCCTGCAACACATGCTGCAGAGTGTCCTTCCTTGACATTTCAACACCAGCATGTAGGCATCGTTCCTGACACAACGCATTGACAGTGTCAGCGATTCATGGCTGTTCAAATCCCATAAAATGCTGGAGTTCCAGTAAAATGTTATTGAGAAAATAACTGGTGCATACACGATATTAGGAAATGAAGCTAGTCATGTCTTGTTAGCATTCAACCCAAACTAAGTTTGAGAGCTTGGCCTAGGACTGTTTGCTAAACTTCATGTAAATACCATGAATAACTGCAGTCATATAAACAACACATGAAGCCAATGGTACCAGAGCTAACGAAATACCATAAACAGTGGTGACGCTAACAAGTAGCATCCAAAGTCCCTCTAGCTAATGATGTTTATGTCCTCTGTCCTTTTTTCTTTGTTTCATTTCAATTGCTCATCCATCTCATATCCATTACACCCATAGCGCCAGTTGTTTCTTTCAGGGTATGAGCACTGTTTACACGTTTCCCTGCAACGTGCCGCAAACAACAATAGCTACCATTGACAACATCACAGAGAATGCTCCAATCTCACTGCTCCACCCAGGATCTCACTGTGATCTACCCTTGTGGGTTTAATCAGGAAAAAGGTTCAGCTTTTCAACATTAATCCTCTTTGTTTTTTTCTACAAAGAGAGAAAGGACCTTTTCTCTTTCTCTTTTCTGTCTTTCTCTATATCTCTCTGCACCTCCCCCTAACATTTTAATTAAAATAACGTCAGAGCCAGTACAGAGAGGCGTAGCACATCAGACACGACAAGACCATCGTAACGCTTTCCCCATCAGGAGATTAAAGGGAAAATCACACTAAGCTAAGAGTCCACAGACCTTTCTCTGAAACATGCTAGTATGTATTCACTTCTGTGCGTTTTGTTGCAGGCTAACCCTTCACTAGGAATCACTAGCCTTCTTAAGACTTTGCAGGAGGCAGTAGCAGTGGATTACCATTGGGGAGACGTATGAAGACACAGTCGTATGGGAAAAGACAGCACAGACTCACTAATCAAACACTGATGACTTGCACTGTAGCAGATGCCAAGATCAATGGCGGCCCAGTCTGCTCATGTTTTTCATTAGCAAGAAAGGCAAAGGCTAAGTTCCAAATGGCACCTTATTCCTTTTATAATACTGATCAGGCGGTGGTCAAATTAGTGCACCAAAACAAGGTGCCATTTAGAACATATGGAAAACTTGAAGGTCAGCTAACCCTCTGTCTGTGATTGTTTTTTCTAGATTTCCAAGGACACAAGTGAGGTGTGTTCGACGAGCTGAATCTTTGCAAAAGTTCTCAATATATTTGGAAGCTTGAAGGACAGCACATGATGGCATATATAGTATGGAGTCGTTTTTTTTCAGCCATTTCTAAAATAAAATTAGAACATTTAATGTTAAAACTACTTGCTTTGCCCTCCTGTTTGTCAGTGAGTCAGTCAGTCTGACCTCTGGTGCTGAGAAGCCTCTGGACAGACATGTACAGTATTTGGCACAGAAGTCCTTGTTACCTGCTTTGGCGCAGATATCTGCTGAGCTGGCAGTCAGACAGAGTTCCTGTTAGAGCTCACGGTAGGAGGTTTCCTGGAAACACAGACCCACACACACTTGCACACACTCGTTTCAAGTGGCCCTTGAAATGTGCAACTGTAAGAGCCAGTGTAGATTAATTCAAGGTAGGTGATAAATACAGTTATACATAATGTGCTGTTGACATGAGCTCAGGGTAGCTGGGTCGTCAGTTCTATTTCTGTTCGAGCAACACCAGTCAAACTAGTTGCTGTGAGGTTTGAGTTTTGGCTAGAGCGAGAATGAATCTGGCAACCAGGCTAAGAGCAAAGGGATAGAGGGGGAGATTGAGATGGAAAAAAACATGTAAATGTATAATCAAAGTTAAGGCCACCAATCTACATCAACCTATTTGACATACTGCGCATAGCAACTAAGAACATTTCACCCACTTCATAAAGCAACGTAAAATTGTAAAAAATACTGTAAAAAATACACAAAATAACCAATATAAGTATATTTAGAGGCTAATGATCTCCTAACATGGGTCACATGTCAAGGTCTGGGTACATTTGATGGTAAGCCCCTCAGTCAGTTCTTATAGTCACAAGAGTAAAGATCGGAGCGAGATGTATATAGTGACATGCCAAAACATTATGACCACTTGTAGATGAAGCGAATAACACTGATCATCTCTTAGTCTCGCGAGGCCACACTTCCAATCTCATCTGGCCTTCTTGGATGTCTGGAAACTAAGATATTAAAAGGTTAAATATCTTAGTAAAATTTCTATTGGATGAAAAAAATCTCCACTTACAGGATTAACATGGTTTCAGTATTTCTTCAAACATTATAGAACAACCCTGCAGGTTTTAGTTCCTACTGAGAGAAAGTAAGCTTGAGAAACTTAACACAACACAGATGTATTAACTCTTGAGCAGAGGTGTATAGATAGGACACATGGTCCTGTCCATGCCTCCTGCTAGGAGTTGCCCATGTGACTGTCACAGGCTTGAGGGATAGGACCATTGACCATATGCTGGAACATCCCATACAAGGGTCATTTAGGCCTTTCTTATTGGAGGGTATTTGGCTGGGTTTGACCATTGGCCGCCTCCCTTGTATTCGATATAAGTACTGTGGAACTTCCTGTATTCTTTGGAGAGAGAGAGAGTGGGAACTATGTACTGTTAACATCAATTTCTCATGCTGAATAAAGACTCTCCCCTGACTTTCTGGTTGCATAACTTTTGTTCTTGGACATCACCGGAACAGGAAGCTAACACCACCTAGGTTGTAACATATCAGAAAAGAAGCAAAGATAGAGGAAAAAAGTTATTAGGTTTTGGAAGAACTGAGTCAAAAAAGCCATTTCAACTTCTCTGCTTAAAGGCTGTTCTAAAAAAAGGGATGTTTTGGTGTGGCTTCTTACTGGTTATAGTAAACGTTTATTTATCAAGCATGGTCAACTGTCTATGATTTATTGAAACTGAAAATGGATAAGTGAATGAGAGTGGGACTGTTGGTTCATTTGTTTGGTGAAAATCTTTGAGGAACCACCTACCGCTTTAGAAAACCCATGATTCAGTGTTATCAGTCCTATTATATCTTCTAAAGCAAATCCGTTCACAATAGTGGCGATTTAACTAGTAAAGGTTATTTGTTTCATAGTCAGCGTGCAGGAGAAATTGGCAGGAGAAACTTTGACAAGGGCCAAACTGTCACGATCAGACGAATAGCTCAGAGCATCTCTGAAACGTTAAGGCTTGTGGGATGCTCCCTGTCAGCTGTGGTGAGTACCTACCGACTGTGGTCCAAGGAGGAACAAATCACAAACAGACAAAAGACTGTTGGGCACCTAAGGCTGAACAATGCGTGAGAGTAACAAAGTCTGCCTTGCCTGGTACGAACTGACAGAACATCCACTGTGGCACAAGTCACAGAAAATGTTAACGAGGGTTATGGGATGCATGTGCCACAAAACATATTTCATCGCACCTTGCTGTGTTTTGAGCTGCATATCATCAGACCCGATCACGATGACCCCTGTCCACTGTTGAAAGCGCCTACAATGGGCCTGTGAGTGTGGGAACTGGAACTTGGAGCAGTGGAAGAAGGTCGGCTGGTCCGATGAGTCCCATTTTCTTTTACATCACGTGGACGGCTGTGTATGTGTGCTCAGTTTAGCTGGGGAAGTGATGGGACAAGGATGCACCATGGGAAGACGACAAGCCCTATGGAGTTAGATGTCTTGGCCAGATATTATACGAGTTGAGAAGTGACATCCTCTGTATGCATTTCATTTACACACTCTTACGGGTCGGTTGCCTGTAAAAGCTAACAGAGGTTTTCAGTCTACTAAGCGTGTCCTCACAAATTGGGGGAAAATGTCATCAAAAATATTTTACAAACAATACATTTTAGCAGCATTGCTATATTGAAACAATAGATTATTAGACTAATAGACTAATAAACCATACATTATTCACCATAGTCCTTTTAAAAAACTTTGAAAGCAAACCACAGAGAATACCTAACCAAATATTACTACATCATGTTGCACTTATGGAATATTAGAGGTAATTATATACATTCTGGTACTCCTCCATTTATTTCAGAACAATGTTTTCGCATAGATTGGCTTTGGAGCTGCTATTTCCAAAGTTTTACCAAATATTTATATACCAACATCATTTCTGAGCTTTTGAGTGCAAAAATATTACTTCCAGTACTATTCATGATCATATCAATTTATAACCAGTAATAACAATAGGTGAGGAAATCAGGTTCTCTGTCTCTGAAAGTGATGCATCTATCTGGTCTAAATCACTGATATATGTCACCTTCCAACTTCTGGTTATAGAATGTCCTATATCTTCCCAGAAGAAGAAACTTGGATTTGATATATAATACAATTTCAGGGAAAACAACAATACAGCTCTCTGAGTACCTTAATAATCAGAGTTATGTATTGGAGTTCTATTAATTATTTATACCACTGGCAGACTTTGTATACCATTGGCCAAATTCTCCATTCTTGTATCCTTTTGTACACAATCTTTTGATATGTTGTATGGAATAAAAAAATATGTTGTACGGTTTATGGGGGGCTATTAATATGTATTTACATGGTATTGGTCTATGAAAATGAGATAGTTACTAAAGGTCTATACTTTCTCTGGTAACTAATGAAAGACATGGATTTTTTTTCAGAAAAAGCAAAAGCAATATATACCATGGCTGTAATTTAACGTGTTTTCCTCAAGAAATGCATTAATATGGAAGAGAAACCAAACAAGCGTGCTTTCTACCTGAGTTAACCAAATCAACATCCTAGTTTGCTTGTATAAAATGGAAGTACTACAATTAATGATGTTTAAAAAAAAAATTATATGCATCCCAAAGAATTAACTCTATAGCCACTGAACTCAACAGTGCTACTATTCCATGTGTCATAGGAAATAACGCACATGCTAAAATTCCTGACCCAGCGCATCCCCCCTAAATCTACGCCCCTGTGTCTATCTGTTCCATTGCACTGAATGTGAATCAAGGCCTACTTAGCATGAATGTGGATTCAGCGTAACATATGTGTTGTTCAGGTGTCTTTGATCATGTGTTCACATACGGTTTGGACATGTTTGAGTGCACCTGTATCTGTCCTGGCACCCTTATGGATAAATATGCTTTCACTGCAGCAAATTCAAGCTGTAAAGACTGCTCACATCCCATGATGCAGAGATAAGATGCCAAGCCAGCAATATATGAATCTCCTAAGACCATCTCTTTCTCTCGATCCGCTTAGTCAAAGGGTTGGCATTGTTCCAATTCTTCCTTACCTCAGATTGGGTTTCGCCTTCCCTCACTTTCCCCTTTTTAGATCGGCAAGTGGGGAGAGAGCATTGAGAGTGTCAGAAACGGGACAGAAGATTGTCCTTGACTGGTTCAACAGTGTGACATCCGATCGCTACTTGGGGAACTAACTATAAATGATGATCTAGTGCAGGGGAGTGTCCATGAAGCTAGGATCAAATGCTAACCCCCTGCCCCATGTAATCCAATACGATGCTCTGCGCATGCTGGGATAAGATGGGGTTTTGGTTGCAGGTAAAACCCATGTCTAAATATAACTGATTCACGGTGGCCTGCTTTGGCTTACACGCTGCTTACATGAGCAAGGAGGCTTTGTCGCTTTTACACCAACACACACAGAGACAGAACACATTTCATGTCAAGATTTGATCAGTTGTATATGCAGGACACAAAAGCCAAATCTCACAACAACAAAAGGATTCCTTGACAATTCTTAGGAAGTGTTTTTATAAAGAAAGATGTAAAAGTGCTAAAAAAATATTTAATATATTGGAAGCAATGTGTACATAAGGTTACAGCTGTGATTGGATGTACAGTACAATAATCAGCAAACAGTGCACAATACATAATAAAAGACTGGGTGAGATTCAAGCAAATTGCATTGCAATTGACTTTCTGAATGTATTCCCCGTTGAGCCGATGACTACGGGATCACCACTGACATTGGTGCTAAATGTAAAATTCTGGCACAAACTTTGCCAGTAATATGCCAAAACAACCAAACGCCCAAATATTTCCATTGCATGGTGTCCCCCGTCTCAACCCTCATGATGCTTCACCTCCACAAGACCCCAAAACAACACACACACACACACAGACAAACACACACAACGAAGGCCTTAAAGGCCAAGGGTTAGTTACTTCATGTCAGGGCACGTAACTGGCACCACCCACCCTTGTCAAATTTCTCTATTTCATCACATGCAATCAGGCGCATCCATTTTCACTGTACAATTACATGTGAACAAGTTCAAGATTCCCCATGTTTCTGTCACTGCATACCCTGACCCTAGGCATTCAATTCACAGTAGGTATATCAAAGCAAGGTTATTACAGCTTGAAATTCCACATGGAATATAAACAAATTAATGGGACCAGCACATTTGAAGTTTCAATTGCAACAAATGTTGAAGCATCAATTACAACATCAATTAAAATAAATGTTTGAGAAATCAATTTATTAACTGGTGGTAGATTTTACAACATTCTAAATGAATAAAATAACAGTAAAGCAGTTAAACTATGTATTTGTGGAGGACTGAAAATCATTACTTCGTGTTAATTTGTCACTTATGTTATGCTTGACATTTTTCTGTTGTTCACATTAACTCTCAGTCATAACGGATATATGCAAGATGGTCCCTTGCTGATTAGTAGCACAAACAGTTAAGGAATTTTAGAAACACTCTTAATTCTAGCCTACAAGGTGAATAGCAGAAACAATGTGTTTAACTGTAGATAGCCATAGCAGCTACAGTTGCTATGGCTATATCCACAACAACAATCTAGCTATATTGTTTAGTTTGGAATTATTGTTTTCATATGCTATCCTGCCTGTGGTATAACAATTACCAAGGGAACAGAATAATATTTTATAGCTATGTACATTATAGTAGTGGTACAGGACAGAGCTTCCTATGTTCAGCCATTAGGAGCAATCAACATAACAGCTAGTGTAGCTAGCTTGGCATTTTAGCTAACCTTATTCAACATGTGGTTTGGAATTCATTTTTCGATATCCTATCTTGCTAATTTAACTATGCCTGAGCAAACAAACACATTTTTGTTCTTTTGTTATCATAGTTTACAAAATAACTATGTAGCTAGTATGCTGGTTATGAAGATCTTACCTGGAGGAGAAATATGACAAACAGCTTACATTTTAGGTCCATATCATCCCAATGTATATCTCCACCACCTGCAAGCAATGCTTATAGATTAGTCTCCAGACGTTTACCCCAATTTCATTGAAACTGTCAACCGGATAAAAGAGAAAGTGATTAAGAAGACTCACTATGTCTTCTTTCGCAACATGATGAGCATGAGTACGCAGATGATGAATTATTTATGAAGTTCTCCATTTCAAATAAAATCTTTCCCTAATACCTTATATAATATAAATAGCATTTTTATGATGGAAATCATGGCTCTTAAACATAGACTTGAAGCAAGAAATATGACTTAGCATAATGTCAGATTTAAGGAGTTAATACATGCTTTATAATTATGTAATTAAATGTTATTTCAGGAATATAAATGTTTCAGGGATCATCATTGCTGATGTTATGCTTTAAAATATTACTACTCTCACTTTGGTGCACGTATTGTTACAGCATTTTTCATTGTTCTTTCAGCAAAAATCTTTCCTCATTATTGCTAACCTTAATGATTCATTCAAACAATTTCTTAATCTCTTAGTCCTTTACTTTCACTCCTACAAATTTAATTGTTGCTTTTAACGGTTTGAGCAATTACCCATTAAAACCCCTTAAATTCTAAATATGACTCTTAGGAACACATTTGTTGTCTGTTTCCACCAGCAAAATCATTGAATGCAATACATACCTTCTTTTCTACAATGAATGATTACTTGATTAATGTTGAAATTTTGCTGAACTTTACAATAACATTATGATGCATTACTATAAACCATAGACATAAAGATTAACGATTTCAGTTTGGTTTACCTACATATCATAAATGTGTTGTGTGTTATTGTGGTGTGTCTTATGAATTCTAGATTCAGAGCCTGCTAGGAAGTCTTTCCTAGCCCCTGTGCATCAATATCTTGTTGTTTGTCCATGGAGGTTTTTGGCTGGTTAGCTGTATAAAATTGCTGATGTAAAATGGGCCTTATAAAATACAATTGATTTGCTTGACTAATTGTTATGGGAGTACCCTAAAGGCCATATGCACTTTTTAAGTGATCACATAATTATTCCCAAAAATTAGTTGATGAGCCATGTTATGACTATGTTAAAACAATGTGTTAAGGTAGTATAAATTCAGAAACCAAAATAAAATACATATTTTAATAAAAACGCAATGGTCAGTATTATTTCTAAAGCAAGCGGTCCCCAGCAGATTAAGGCCAAGTTTTGTCGGTCCCTGGCACAAGAAGTTCGAGAAACTCTACGAGTTGGCTACTGTACATCTGAATGTGGATTCATTGACCTTAAAGGATAGGAAATGGGGTTTAACCAATTTATTTTTTATAATGTTTGTCAACAATTCAATTCTAGAAGTTACAATTCATTAAAAGTAACTTCATATATCAATATTTTCGCCGGACCGCATAAGCAGAGCCAGTCAAGAAGAGTGAATGTCTCTTCAAAAATATTGTATTTTGCAACTATTCCTGGAGGATTTTCAAAGTATGCATTTGTGCATGTAAGCTTATTACAAGATACTAAGCTGTTAAAATGGCCAGTGGCAATAGCTATACATTTCATAGATGCCATTTGTGGTGGAGGTAAAGTTAACAAGAAATATTAGTCAGTTAAACACAATGCTTAATGGTGTCAAAATCTAAATGTCGAGATGTTGTACTGACGCAAACGTATAACACTGTGGTGTAGTGGTTAAGGACACAGCCAAGGGCAACAACATTTATCTTTTCTAATTGCATGCCGGCTGAACAAGGCTTGCCTGTTTCTTTCTCAAAATGTTGTAATAATGAACCAACAATGATACAAATGGCTTTTACATGAGAGATGGGGGAATTGACAAATTAAGTTTAAGTGAAGTTTCTTTCTTGTATTCACTTCTAAATCCATTATCATAAACATGGTGTACCCTCTAGTTTAGAAGTTATAGAGTTAATTAGAGAGATTCTATAGCTATGTTCTCATTTGGTGCGTTTTCACAATCAACCTTAGCTCCAGTATTTGGTCTTAAAATGTTGCTTTTTGTAATTCAGAGAACAACCCAATGAAGGATGGTGTGCCATGCAGCCTTTATATGGACAGCCCTATCAAAAATAACATTTACAAACCCAGGTGTCCTATTTGTAGAAGAGAAACAGACTTGGAGGGGGCTATGGTGTTGAAATAGAAGAGGGGTGATGGGAGTTACCGTGTCGCTGGTGATGTTCTCAGAGCTGGTGGTTCTCAGAGCTCAGTTAAAATATACAGTGCCAAGTCCTATCACTTCATCATATTCATACCCTAAAGTGTGTTTGGTATAAATCAAAGAAAAAGGCTACATTTACAGATTACTTACATTGCCTATTTTTATATTTTTGGCAGCCTCAGCAAAGGCTTATTACCTGAAGAGCAGTAATGTTGTGTGCCAACTACAGTAAGTGGATTTGAAGTCATTCACTTATTTATTTATTATTTATGGAATGTACTAACTACTTATGTCTATTTAATACCATTACTATTTTGATTAGTAGTTTTTATTTTACGTTGGCACTCCTTAATATCTTTTGTTGAAGTGCACTTTTCTCATGGTTTGTTTTTGGTATACCTTTCTGTTTCTGGGTACAACATTTAAAATGCTTTATTTTTTATTTTTTAAACGTATTCAAAAGGATCTTACCCCACCTGCCAAATTTGTCCCCCAAACCCAAATTTTGTCTTTCAGAAGGAGTTGGACCTCAACAAGTAGAAAAAATCTATTCATAAAACCCAGAAGAACATAATCACCTAACCCCACAATATCTCTCCTGCCTTTCCAGAGGGTCAATATTATGTTGGGGTGGTCGTGACTAGTGAGGTAGGGTGAGGGTTCAAATCCACACATCGGTCAAGGTTGGAATGCCTGAGGGTCCAGACATTTGACAAACTGTCAAACTGGCATCTGGCCCAAAAAACAAGCCGTATGTCCTTCTTCCCACGTCATAGCAACCCAGAGCACCTGGTCCACAGCTTAGATGAGGGCTACTACAATGTCAATGAAAGTAACAGAAAAGGAGTCTGCTTTGATTTTGACATAGTCAATGGTCTATTTGAATCAATGATGGCCCAAGGGTCAAGTTGAATCCTTTAAACACTGTAAACCTAAGTGATTAGCTACACTAATATTCTAAAATTCCCCAGTCTTTACTGTGTTCACACCACAAGTACTACTACATTTTTACATTTACGTAACTTTGCCAATACTGTGATCCAGAGAGACATATAATTCATTTTAAGATATACCACACAACCCAGTGAAGGTAAGTGCAGCGAAGTAATTATCATTGAAGTCAGTGCTTCAATGAAGCGGTAAAAAGAGTTTCAGACATTTTCAGAGGATGGCAGGAGTGGAGTGTGCAGACAAAGCAGGTTGATTTGGAAGAACCTGAAACGGTTGAATGCTGCATTCTGAAGAAGTTGCAGGGATTTAATGGCAATCATGGAGCCCTACCAACAGGGAATAACATTATTCCAGACAGGAAATGAAAAGCACTTAGAATCCTGTTTGAAGTAAGGTCATACTTTACCAATGTTGTACAGCATGACCCTGGTCAGAAACAGCACACCTGAGAGTTTGGGAAAGTCTGTAGTGTCTGACATCGGAGAGATCAAATGGTGGTTTCTCGAGGAGGGGAGCGTCTCTGGCTATCCTGAAGTCAGAGCAAGCACGGTCAGGGAAGAGAAAGACAAGGGAAGCAAGAAATGGGAGGTCTCCATAAATGCTCTGGACAAGGGAGAAGGGGAAGTGGTAGAGTGGGCAGGTTGTCAGGCAATTGGAGATCAGTAATCCTCTCAGAGGATTTCATCCGGAGAGAGTGACAGAGTAAGGAATAGATGCCTTTAGTGTGCGAGAGGACTAACCATTGTCAACTTTCCCTTTCAAATGAGTTGACCTCAGGGAAAAGAGTTGCCCTCAGGGAAGAAAGACCGAGTGGAGAGGGACGATTGAGGAGTGAGAAAGGTGGAAAAAAAAAATCTGGGTTAGAGGAAGAAGCTTCAAATTCAGAATTGTAGTAAGTGGTAGTAGCCATGGATAGAGGAGAAAAAGTAGCAAGGAGGGAGTGAAAGGGAAGATACCTCATTAGGAAGGTACAGTTTTCCTCCGTTGTCATTCAGCTGCCCACAGGTTTGTTTTGGAAGCATGCAGTGAATTTGCCACAGCGATGGACAGTCAGGGAAGGGACAGTGATTGTCATAGGATGTTCAAATGGGAGAAAGTAGTATCTAAGAGGCAGGATCAGGAGTCAAAGAGGAGCAGGATTTAACAGAAACAATTCATTTGGTAATATTTACTTGAAGGGTACTGTAATTAGTTGCTGTCAATTCTTTATACTATAGAGTTAGGTCCAGAAATATTTCAAGTTTCATAATTCTGGCTCTGTATGCCGCCACAATGGAGGCCCCACCTCACAACTTACAGGACTTAAAGGATCTGCTGCTAACATCTTGGTAAGTCCTGTAAGTTGCGAGGGGGGGTCTCCATGGATCGGACGTGTTTGTCCAACACATCTCACTGATGCTCGATTGGAATGAGATCTGGGGAATGTGGAGGCCAAGTCAACACATAGAACATGTTGTTGTGGTCCTCAAACCATTCCTGAACCATTTGTGCTTTGCTGCAGGGCGCATTATCCTGCTGAAAGAGGCCAATGCCATCAGGGAATACTGTTGCCATGAAAAGGTGCACATGGTCTGCAACAATACTCAGGTAGGTGGTACGTGCCAAAGTAACATCCACATAAATGACAGAACCCATGGTTTCCCAGCAGAACATTGCCCAAATTATCCCACTGCCTCCACCGGCTTGCCTTCTTACCATAGTGCATCCTGGTGCCATGTGTTCTCCAGATAAGTGACACACACGCAGTCGGCCATCCACGTGATGTAAAAGGAAACGTGATTCATCCGACCAGGCCACCACCTTCCATTCCTCCGTGGTCCAGTTCTGATGCTGACGTGCCCATTGTAGGTGGCATGGGCAGTGGACGGCGGTCAGCATGGGCACCCTGACTGGTCTGTGGCTACGCAGCCCCATATGCAACAAACTGTGATGCAATGTGTGTTCTGACACCTTTCTATCAGTACCAGCATTAACCTTTTTAGCCGCATGTGACCCTGTCACTGGTTCACTGCTTTTCCTTCCTTGGACCACTTTTGATAGGTACTGACCACTGCAGGAACACCCCACATGGGCTGCAGTTTTGGAGATGCTCTGACCCAGTCGTCTAACCATCACAATTTTGCCCTTATCAAAGTCCCTCAGATCCTTACGCTTGCCCATTAATTCTGCTTCTCACACATGATCTTCGAGGACAGAATCTTCACTTGCTGCCTAATATATCCCACCCACAGACAGCTGCCATGATAACGAGATTTTCAGTGTTATAAATTTTACCTGTCAGTGGTCATAATGTTATGGCTGATCAGTGTATATATACACTACATGCACAATTATTAGGCAAGTGAGTATTCTGATCATATTATTTCTATGCACATTTCCCACTCCAAACCATATAAACTTGAATGCTCATTGGATTGAATCATTTTCAGGTAAAATCTATTGGTGTAATGAGGGAGGGTGTAGCAACAAAGAATAACACCTAGTATCAACGTGTGCATAATTATTAGGCAGCTTCATGACCTCAGGTAAAATGGGCCAAAAAAGAGATTTAACTGACATTGAAAAGTAAAAAATTGTTAAATGCTTTTCAGACGGATGCACCACTGTTTAAATAGCTAAACTATTGAGTCGTGACCACAGGACAATCAAAAGTTTTTTTGCAAATAGTCAACTGGGGTCAATTTTGTGCATCACCCCTCTAAACATGAAGCAACCTGGAGCTCATTACCCTCAAATGCCATTATATTCCAGAACTGAAACCTACCTGGAGTGTCCAGAAGTACAAGGTTTCAAGTGCTCAGAGACATGGCCAAAGTCAAGAAGGCTGAAACACGACCACCACTGAATAAGATTTGAAATGTACTATATAGATTGGGCAAAGAAATACCTGAAGACAGACTTTTCAAAGGTTTTTTGGAGAGCAAATAAGAGTGACTCTTGATGGACCAGATGAATGGGCCTGTGGCTGGATCACTAATGGACACACGGCACCACTTCAGTCAGGCGCCAGCCAGGTGGACGAGGGGTACTGGTATCATTAAGGATGAGGTAGTTGGACCTTTTCAGGTTGAAGATGGACTGAAACTAAACTGCCACTTTCTGGAAGATCCTTTCTTCAAGCAGGGGTACAGGAAGAAGTCCTCCGCATTCAAGAAGGCCATGACCTTCCAGTAGGACAATACTCCATCTAATGCATCCAAGTGCTCCACTGCCTTGGCTAGACAGCAAGGGCCACAAAATACCAGAATAATGACCTCTCCTGACAGAATCCACTCCTGACTTAAATGCTATTGAGAATTGGTGGGCCTTTCTCAAACGTCATATTTACAATCAGGGAAGACAATTCACCTGTTTAGCAGCCTTTGGGAGGCTGTGGTTGCTGCTTCAGCAAATGTTGTTTGTGACTCCATGGATGGAAGGCTCATGGCAGTTATTGAAAAGAAGGGTGGTTATATTGGCGACTGAATATTTTTGAAAGCACAAACATTTTAATTAATTTTTGTATTACTTATTTGTTACACATCCTTTGAAAATTGAGAATAAACACGTGTGTTGGGAGAAATGATGTTAATATTTAATTGCCTGATAATTGCCTAAATATGTATTCCCCTGAGAAAGAGCAAAACTCACTTTTACTTTGTTTAACATTCAGGTTTGAGGTTAAATTATATTTTGGATTGACTGAGAGCATTGTGTTTTTTCAACAATAAAATAAATCTTGAGGAATATGATTTGCCTAATAATTGTACACGCATTGTGTGTATATATATATATATATATATATATATATATATATATATATATATATATATATATATATATATATGTATATATCACATATTATTTTTTTCCTATCAGTAGCTCCACCCTATTTATTTCCATGAGTACCCAGACCAGGAATAAGTATATCATAGATTGATTGTGACAGTTGAGTGATCTAAGTGGATGAGAAACCATTGATGGATATAAAAGCAGCTCAATCAATGCAGGAAACCCTGTATCTTGTGCTCTCTCTCCCCCAGGCTCTGTCATTAACTCGCTGCTCCTTTAAGTACAACACATCCTTCAACCCATGAAAAACCTGTATGTCAACAGTATAGGAGCTCTGTTTGGATACAACTAATGTTTCTTTGGTTTCGCTACTTTCTTAGTGAAATGACCAAAATATCCTAATATCTTAATATGTATGTATCCTGTGAAGTACACACAAAGTCATTTTAGAAGCCTCTCTCAAAAAACCCTTCAAAATTGTAGTTTGATAATCCCTGATATCCAAGGCATGTATGATGACTCTAAGTGGGCCAAAGAGAAGAAGTTTCCAGAAACAGGTGCTGCTGGTTCCTGCTGCCTGCTGCCTACATGCTGGCTGACCTGAAACACTGCCAATCCACATTCAGAACGATCACCAACCCTCATCCTCCCTCCCCTCCCACCTGGCAAAAAGCCCAGCAGGCTCAAACCTTCCCTCTGACAGACATCCTTCTCCCTCCTTCCTCTCTCATCTAAACATATCCTGCTTGGCCCAGTGTACAACTTTCCATGTGGCTTCGGGTGACATAGGGTAATTTTCTCTTCCCACAAATCTCAGATCTGCCTGGCTTCTTGAGGAATTGTCTTGACAAGATGAAGGAAGGAGAAGAGACAAAGGGAGGAGCCCTATTCCTTCCTTTTTCAATGATGACTATGTACCAGATGCTACTATACTCAGCAAACATCAATAGTGATTGCAACCACATTGTGCATGGCTAATAATACAACATTAAACAAGCCTTTATTCTTTTGATACATTTGTGTAATGTTTACTTTGAATTTCTAATACTTCTGTATGTATGTTTTTTGTATTATTTTATGTTTTATTTTTATATAAAGAAATGTTTCCTTCATCAATGACGTGCTTTAAAATGAAATTGAATTGAAGGGAGAAAAGAAAAGCTACATGTGTTTTTAGCTACCATTACATTTAATTAGATTTTGTTTTCCCTGGCTTGTCAATGAAGGGCAAAGTTGTCCTTTGATTTGGGATTGAGAAACCCCTGATAAATTAACATATTTATTACACATTTGTCATTTGTCATTGTCTTTCTGTCCAGTGTGACTTACCAGAAATAGTGTACTTGTGTCATTGTCCCATTATGAATATCAACCCTGGCGTTTCAAGCACCATGCACCACTCACTTAGCCACATATATACTTAAGCAATTAGGCAAATCGGGGTGGGGTATATGGCCAATATACAATGTCTAGGGGCAGTTCTTAGGTACGACACATTGACGAGTGCCTGAATACCTCCCTTAACCATGGTATATTGGCCCTCCCACAAACCACAGAGATGCATTATTGCTATTTTAAACTGGTAACCAATGTGAATAAATAAGCATTCAGCCTCAGGTACCACAAACTTCGACCAATCAGCATTCAGATTATAGATATAACTATAATTTAGATAAATACATACCCATGAGTGTTACGTCATCGCTGGTCTAGACTCCCTCTGTGATCCAGCATTCGGCGTCTCCCTCGTTTTAGATTCTACTAGTTCTGCCACGCCTCTCTTCCCAGAGACCCACAGTTTCCGTGGGGACATGAACTGCACGGTTTTGCACACCTGTTGGTTATTACCATTATGTGTGCTGGTTAATAGGTCATTTGTCGTTCATTTCTTTGTGTGACGTTTCCTGTATGTTCGGGGTTTAGAGAACGCTCCTGTCGTTATACCTGTTCCCGTTTTGTTTATCAGTCTTATCGGGCCAAGGTTGTTTTTTTGTTTTAGAGTATAGTGTTTCCAGTCAGTACAGGGTACCATAGGGCATTCTGTCTTTTTGAGCTTCATGTTTTGTTTCCCTGTCCTACGTGTGGAGTATTGGTTGGGACATTAATGCTTGCCTGGTTTTCTGACTCAGTGGTCTCCTTGCAATTTCTTCTATCTACACCTATCTCAAAAATCCCAGAAACGTCACAATGAGTTAACCAGAAATCAATCTGGTTTGGGCATCATTTTATACCCAGCTAAGGAATTGTGAGCTACAGCTCACCATGAGGACACAAGATGTGTGTTTTTACATGTGGCATTCGGATGCCTTTGTATGTGTGTGTTTCTGATGTATATGTCTTCATGCTGTATGCGTGCTAACACGTGTTCCACTTGTGAGCAAGGACTGAAGAATTTACTGGTTGAGCGCCAACAATCTTCATTTCTGGTGTCCATAGCTGGGGGTAAATACATTTTTTGCTGGGTGTTTTGTGATGTCTTGTAGTGCAGCAAAATATAAAAAAGTTGATAAATGGCAATACTTACAGTAAGTGTTGGCAAATGCGTACATCCCAGCTGCCAGAAACAAACACACACTACTCAGAGAGCTGTCATATTGGTATGCATGTGCAGACAGGGAAGGGAGACGAAATGAAGTCGTATTTCAAACAGGCACGGCAGCAGATGCCTCAGAAAAGGGAAGGCCCTTTGATCTGCCGAGATGTTAGAATTCAGCAACATTATTCACAGTCGGGGTTACGTAACTGCAGGGAGCGGTAAGCGAGCGATGAGTACATGTCTGTCTATCTCTGCTCTTTCTCTCTCTCTCAGCAAAGTAATCTACCATTTTTATTCAGAGCCTTTCATCTGTACGTGTTGTGATTTCCCGGTGACCTCACCTTGCAGGAAAGTTCTAATCAAAATGTTAAATTCAATATTTAAACTTTTCAGCTTTCAGTGTTTTTTGCTTTTTTAGCACCAATCCCCCAATGTTTTTGTAATTCACCTATTAGCCACATGGGGGGAAAATGCCATGTTTAATACCTTTCAAGCCTAGACATATTTACATTTTAAATATTTTCTAAATAACTTGCCCAGGCAGGCACACAAAAGTGAAAAAACAAAGGTCAAAGTGTCAAGACCAGCTGTAATAGTTCAAAAGCACTCACCAGGCGGGAAATACATTGTCGACATTAGGAATTCTAATCAGTTGGCTGGTGAACAAGCAGGACTGAGGTTACAGGATTTTCTCTTGACCGTCATTGGTTTAACAGAAATTTTACTCAATGTCTTTATTGTCAGTTTGACTCCATTCTTCTGACACAAACGTTGCCATATTTCAAATTAAGTTTACTACTTTTGACAAAAGCAAAATGGGCTCTGGTCTAATGTAGTGCACTACATAGGTTCAATTAGGCACACGGCCCTTTTTCTCTTACTTTGACAGGACCCAGTCAAAACAAGCCAAGGCCAAAAAGATCAAGGAGAAACCACAGCTTCGGGGTAAACATTTCAACATTTGCTTCGTCTCGCAGTGTGTGTGTTTACTGTTGTTGATCTCTTTGAAAAGAACAGAGGGGTAGCCAAACGATTGGCCCTCTCAACCTACACTTGGATTTACAACACATGTCAGACTTTTTTCCTAGGCGCGAGTGTCCTGCTTAAAACACATGTCTGTTTCCCCGTTATTAGCAAGGGGTCCCGTGTGACAAGTCGAAAGTATGTGTTGAAAATCCATGCGGGATTGAAGAAAGGTCTGGGTGCCAAATGGCGTGTTTTAAAACGGATGCCCTGAGGCGGGGAGCTGCAGCTTAGAGAAATAGGGACCATTTGTGTGTGTGTGTGTGTGTGTGTGTGTGTGTGCTATAGAGGTGTAAGTATACTGTAGAATCAGGAGTTTGTGGGCTGTAAATATCTGCTTCACCCAATGACTGCACAGCGAGCTGCAGACGCCCCTAGACATGGCTGCAGAGAGAGAGAGAGATAAAGAGATATAGAGTAAGTGAGAGAGAGAGTGCGGTGACACAATCAATGACACACAACGTCCTGGAATGACACCAGGAACACGCTGCAGTCAGCCGTGACTGCAGCTCTACTTCCTGTTTTGTTGGCACTGGTGGTGAAGCTTCAGCTAGGCACAGATATAATCAGCTTCCCCTCCCCAATCATGTCATTGAACAACTTACTAATGTCTTTGCCCTTTTGTCCTTTATTTGCATATGTTGGTATACAATAACATTTATGAACAGAAAATGATCATTGTGAAGCAATGTAAGATAATCTAAACCAATCCTCAAAAATAAATAACTAGAAAGTGCATTTCCTATGTAATATATACAGTACCACTAAACGTTTGGACACCTACACATTCAAGGGTATTTCTTTACTTTTATTATTGTCCACATTGCAGAATAATTGGTCAGGTCAGGTGATTGTGGAGGCCAGGCCATCTGTTGCAACACTCCATCACTGTCCTTCTTGATCAAATAGCCCTTACACAGCCTGGAGGTTTGTTTTGGGCCATTGTTCCGTTGAAAATCTAATTATAGCCCCACTAGCAGAAACCAGAAGAATGCCGTGGTAGCAATCCTTGTTGAGTGCGCCTTGAATTCTTAATTAATCAAAGTGTCACCAGCAAAGCACCCCCACATCATTACACCTCCTCCTCCATTCTTCACAGAGATGTGTCAGTTCCTAGAACTCTGTGAAGCATGTATTTGGGCTGCAATCTGAGATACAGTTAAATATAGATTTCTAAGGCTGGTAGCTCAAATTAACCTATCCTCTGCACCAAAGGAAACTCTGGGTGTTTCTCTCCTGTGGTGGTCCTCATAAAAGCCAGTTCCATCATAGTGGTTAATGGTTTTCATAACACTACTTGAAAACTTTTCTAAGTTTGACTGACCTTCATGTCTTAAAATAATGTTGGACTGTTGTTTCCCTTCGCAGATTTGAGCTGTTGCCATAATAAGGGCTACTGCAGTATAGACATGAAAATAGTCTTCTGTATTCAAACCCTACCTTGTCAAAATTCAACTGAGTAGCCCAAAAGTATTAAGACGGAAAGACGTTTCAAATATGTACTTTTATCATGGCTCAACTGTTAATGGAAATACATTCCACATGACTATCTCCTAAAGAGAATGCAAAGATATGCAAAACTGTTGTCAATGCAAAGCATTGCTACTTTACAGACTCTACAATATGAAATGTTCGATATCTTCACTACTTTTCTACATCGTGGGAAATTGGGTCCCTGCCTTTTTCTTTGTATTTGTTTTGTCAGACAACTGGCACTGGCGACTGTGAAGTATCTGTATGTATATCCAGCTGTTATAGTCTCAGTGTTAAAGCATAAACCAACATTTTCCATCTACTCTTTCCTTTTGAACAATGAAACTATGTTGGGAAATATTGGGATACTTAAGACATTTCTATGACATTCCCGAAGCTTCTATACTGATTGAACACTGAGTTCCAAAAATACGATGCAATGCAATAAATGAATGACCTACACCTGCGACAAACAGAAAAGTCTCTACCACAAACACAGACGAAGAAAAGTAAAACAGAAAGTAATTATTAGGTATGTTGTCTCTTGGGAAAGAAAACAGACCATCAGGGGGTTTTACAATATGTGGGGAAATGCAATATTTACTCCAGATAAGCATCTGAGGTACCAACAACTTTCTAATGCTAAAAGCCTTCATGATCCTTAGGTTTGTTTTTGTCTGGCTGAGAGAGGACGTTAAAGCTCCTAGCTTCTACCTTATTGAGATATTTCATCAGCTTCCATTCCTGCTGCAAACTCTATGTAGTCTGTTGTACAACAAAATGCACTCCTGTCAGATGTGATTAGCTTTTTCTGCCCTTATTCTCCCCGTTTCCCTCTCTTTCCCTTTGTTTAAATCCGTTTTAACTGTCGCCTTCAATTTTCCTACCTCATCTCTCGCTCTCTCGTGCTCCATTTTTGGGATTTGACGGCGCTCCAACATCTGAGAGAAAAACATTCTGAGGCAAGGAAGTAGTGTTGATTTTCATGGGGGAGTAAAAAATAGGATTTGAAAGCCTAACACACTGTAATATCATAGGAAAGGAGTGTGAAAGAAAGAAAGAAAAAAAGAGGGGGAGAGAGATAGTGGAGACTGGGAGAGAGACAAATGAAAGGAAGACATAGAGAGAGAGCAAGAGAGGATTTTGCAATGATTTCATCCATCATGTGAAACGTAGCCAACAAAAGATCATGGCACCCCCCTTGACATCACTGTCTAAAAATAGACATCACCGTGGCAGCACCAGAGGGCATTAATCATGCAGTAGAAGAAGAAGAAGCGGTAGTAGAGGAATGAGTCCTCCAAGCTCCATTTTAATCAGGTTCCTCCAGCACCACAGACAAAACAGAGTGGGTTAGAAAAAGGTGCTGCATGACAAGTGGGTGCCAAAGGAAGGTAACTGAGGAAGTTGGAGCCTTGCAGTAAATCGTATATATATTTTTTTAAACAGTCTTTGAGTGGCAGACGCTGCCTGACACTGACTCTGGTTTTCTGGTCTCGTTTTGACTACGAGTCTATGTTAATAATGTATCCTTTTACCCCATATGGAATGACTCCTCGATTAGAGCAACTGGAAAGCGGTGATTTTGTCTGGGGCTGATATGGAAGCCATCTTGATTATCCTCAAGTCGAGGTCATGATGAGATAGATGCCTGTGAACACTGGCTGACTTTCTTAACTGAACACTTTGGAAATTTGGTTACAATGTCCAATTGCTCATGATGTTACAAGATTCATGATTTAGAGGTTTTAATTTGGGTTGCTAAAATTCAGTGGCCTGAATGTCCTTCTGGGAAGTCCATCTTTTCCCACAAATTGGTGACACACAGCTGGAATCAAGCTAAAAATAACAACACAGCACTGATGTTAGGAAATGCATGACTCTAATACAAATAGCCCAGTCCAGAAATCCCAGTTTTCCATTTTTTCTCTAAAGTGGATTGAGAAGCAGATGAGAAACCGGTGTCCTTGTTTTCCAGACAGCGGTGACCTGGTTTGGCTGGTGGTGATTATCCCAGCCCTCTAATCCGCTGACTCTGGCTCAAATGGTCAAGAATGAGGGAACTCTCCCACGCCATCCTGCCATGTCGGGATACACATTTGTTTTCATTGCGTTGTCCGATAATACCTCTTACACAACAACCATGGGTTGGAGCCAATGTGATGTGTTTCTCTTACCACAGGCCACCTATTCATACCCGGGCATGCAAAACAGCATTGCTTCAAATGCTGTGATGGCAGTCACATTCATTTCCTCTGAGCTCATCATGTAAGAACAGGGCAATCACATGGCATGAACAGTTGGGACGACTGACGAGATGTGCTTCACAATGCTGATCCGCAGACGAAAGGGAACGGTCTCTCCTCCATTTGCACTGAGGCGATTATAGGTGTATGTGTGTGTGTGTGTGTGTGTGTGTCTGTGTTACACAAACTCTTGACGGCATGAAAACAGACTTTGTCCTTCCCAACAATCTATTCCCCTCACACACACATTATCCTATGTCTGTATTGCCCAACTCTGAGTATTGTCATTATATGTTATTAAAAGATAACATTCGGACCTGCCAGACAAAGGTCAAGAGTTTGTGACAGAACGAATTCATTATAATTGCCATAGAACTCTGTCTGACACCTGCAATGATGTGGCAGATTCAGCAGAGATAACAATTGGTTAAAAAAGTTCAATGCTCACAAACATGCACACATCCACCCACTTGAATGTATGCACTCTTGAACAATCCTTTGAACAATGGATTATTAGATCAAACTGAGAAAAGGGAGGGGCATAGTTCAATAGCAGACACCAACAAAAGGTTGCGCAACCCATGTCAAAATCCAGAAAGGCTGTAACAAATTTACCCAGAGAGATTAGAGGGAGGAAGTGGGCTCTATTTTCTTAAAGTGGAACAACCATCTATGTGCCATGCCGTGTGGGGATATTTAATTACAAAGCAGTTTATTTCATAGATCTGAGAGAGATGATACATCCCCCCCTCCCATCAGCTAAACCCATGCGGTGCGTATCGTCAAAGTCGCTCTGTATTTAAAAGCTTGTTCAAAGCCTAAAAACAACACAGAGGGACAGGAAGGATGTGAAATATCTACTTTAAAGAGACAGAATCTCAGAGATCACACTCCTTGGGGCTGCGGGGCTGGGATTCCCATTTCAAAGTTGCCAGAGACAAGAAGAAGGAAACCAGGCTTAGCTAGAAAACGGCTCTTGGCCGCGACTTCACACTCCATCTAAATCCAAGCAGTACCCTCTTTCTTGAAGCAGTATACACAAGACAGCCGTCGTCCTCCCTTTAGAAGTCAACTAATCAAAAAGCAGTACATCAAGGCCGACATGAAAGCATCCGAAAACTAAGTGATGGGTGGAAAATGTTTCTCTGAAATGTGGAATAAAGAAACGATGTGGCCATTTGGTTTAAGTTTTCTAAAACATGCTGGATGTTAACTAATGGGATATCACTGATGAAATCATTTTGCTGAAAATAACTTTCATTTGAAAACATAAAAAGATTCTGGATTATTTCTTTTAATTTCTTAGGAGTGTCTAAATCTCCTTTACATTGGTTACATCAGAACCTACTGATCAAACTGTTGACAGTCCAAAAAACAGTATTTTTAATTCAACGGTTTTGCACACAGGCCAACAACATAGATCTAGAAAAATCTATCTGAAAATAATTCTTAAAACCTTTTATAAAAGAAGTCCAAGGAACTATAGATTTTGTGATCTTGTATACATCTTCCTGAACATTGTGAACACACACTCAGCCCAATATGGGCCATATTTAGCTGGTAGCTATTTCCACTGTGTCCAGATTGACGTGGCATATCCACATCGCCTGCTGTTTACTCTCACCAAAGAGGGGTAACCAGGCAACGACTCCCGTTTTCAGAATACAAACTAGGTTCACTCTCTATGTCGACCACTATATTTGGGCTGCCCGTAAAACCCATTTTCCAGTTAAAGGCTTTTGGATGAGTCAATAGAACACGAGTTCCTTTCCTGGTTGTTGGCTGCTGGGTGATTAATGGCAGCCGAAGCTTGCCTGTTTTCTGTCTAATTATAGTGAGAGCAGCTGCTGGATTTGACCCTTCTCTCTTTCCTTACTTCTCGCCCCTCTCCCCAGCCTTCCTCTGTACACCTTTAACATTCCCCTGTTTTTTTGCCACTGGGACAACAAAGGCCCCTGGAATGTGAGCAAGGGTATTGCTCACATTCCCTCTCCACCCACCTTCACTGGCTCACATCAAGGCAGCCATATAATGTGCCCGGCAAAGCGATTTTCAGAAAAGCCCCAAAGCCAGATACTTCCAATGGCTGACGTGGCACACCGGATCGAGACCCGAAATATTGTACATGTGTAACAGCAAACTAGTAACAATATTAATAATAATATTATTTTGGTGGATACACAAATTTAAGCTATTTCACACATAATAAAGTATATATCTATATTTGTGAAAATGTGTGACTTGGAAATATTTAGTAATTTAACATATCCTGAACTTTTGAACAACATTTACATTTGCACAACCTCTATATTTGACACAGCAGTCATTTGGACATAGTTGGCGTTTCTGCAAAATCACATGGCAAACACAATCTTAAACAACCCTGGGGCCCTCACACACAAACATGGAAATGTTAGTGCTGCTTGTTGCTCGCTATCTGTTACATAGCCTGAAGAGGCAGCTCAGGTTGAACTGAGAGCACGTTGGCCTTCTGACGCATCCATCCTTATGGACAAGCCCTGACATTTGAGGTCTAAAAATAAACAGGTGAATGTTTTTAAGGGAGTTTGTGGGAGGGTAATAAGTGGTCGGGATCCATTTAAACTCTGTTGGCGAACACTGATGTGGCGATGATTAAAAATAAGTTACAGTAAAGGTGCTAAAGAGTGAACAGAGTGAGGGTGGGTTGACAGAGAAGGCTGAGGTTTGCTCAAGATCTACTAGACCTTTAACTCTAGAGCTACATGGAATGACCTTAACGTTTTTAGATTAACAGAGGTTTTCCTTCCATATGAAATCATAGAAGCATAACATTTCTATATATATATTCTCAGAAACTAGGTTGAATTCACCTGAATGCAGAGTGTTGGTAAATTCCATTTCAAGTCAACTCAGGAAGTATACTAATTTCAAGATAATGAAACATTTGAAATTTGGTTTACTTTTGTAACTGAGTTGGAATTGAAATGGAATTTACCCCAACATTGCCTCAGCATAGCCATATTAGATATGCTTTTTCATTACGTTTATTTGAACTCTTCCTGCAGTTTCTACATTGAAAGCTGTGTGGTACAAATTAAATAACTTCACTTCAGGTGCTATTTTAATACAGAGGTAGGTTACATTAGTTCAACAAACCTGTATTGGAAAGTTCACCCGTTGCAAATTCCACATGCCGAGCTTGTGTGCGTACTCTTAGTATGTTTATTATCATACGGCCTTACAACTCCATCTAGTATTTCCCTTTGCATGAACCATCATGTATTCTGGAGTCAGGAAGAGTGGGGGGACAGCTGAGCAAACAAAAGGAGAGAGGCACAAAAAGCCATAAGCTCTTTCTGAGTGTGCCCCCTTAATTTGAGCAAACCTTTTAATCTTGGGACGACTGGCTGGTTTTTTGACCTCGGGGTGTCAAGTTTCCGTGACAGATGAAAAGTCGTGAGCTGGCTCGGCTAGAATTTGAAGGCAGAGGGCTGAGCAGAGCTCCAGCCAGCGATAAAGATGAGCAGGCACCAATGTCAAAGTCCGGGTCAGGTGCAAACTCAGTCTGCTCCGCTTCCTCCCTAGACATCAAACAATTTGACGTTGATCCTCACCAAATGAAACTAGACATATCGTACACGGTCATGTCTGTGTAGGTTTACCAGGAAATAGCTTCAAAACACATTGCGTCAGTCATTTTATTACATAAGCCTAAAGTGTTCGCCACAAAATCGGCTCGGAGGGGTGAGCATACAAAATAACTGTGAATCATACTGGAGGACGTTTAGGAATGTAGACCTAACCCATTCATTCTCAGGGAATAGAAAGTTTCAGTTAGTTGACCAGAACGATGTTATTATCCTAAGAAAAAAAATAACTCTTCAAAACATTGCAAATGGAAAGTACAGTTCCGAAGCGTGCCCATAAAGGGCTGTAGCCTGGCAATATTCCCTTCCAGTAATACCAACCTGGTGCAGGCATTCGTGTCAAACTGGGTCAGTAAGGGGTTAAGTCTGGATTTGGCCGCTCCCATTAATGGCGGGTGAATGTGAGGCTCAGAAAAACACAAGCCTCCCAGTCATCTCGTCACCGTGTGATCAACCTTGAACAGTGAAAGGCGTGTTATTGCGCCGGAGGCCCCGACCAGGCAGAAACAGGGAGGAGGGGAGGATGGGGAGAGGCTGGGGGAGGGGAGGGTGGGGAGGGAGGGAGGGTGGTGACTCAGGAATTCCACCGAGGCGCACGTGACCAAGCACCGCTTTTATGGCCTCTTTTGTGTAGGCTGATATTCTCGGAGTACAATGCAGCCGTGGACTCAACATCGTTTTGTTGGCGAATCATATCAAACTGTCATGTCCATTTGTGACAAGCGACAAGAGTCTGCGAGCATTTGATTTGTTCAGGCGCGTGCCATTGCCTACATAGCTAGGACCATCTTACATTCCCTTTTCAGATATTTGCCAATGAACAATCGATCCAGAGGGCATTGATGAATAATGCATTATTTGTCTTTTATGGTAGATATCTAGGTGAAGCCCAAATAAAATATGTAGATTTTCAGCATTGACTGTGGTTCACAGACACCTCTTGATTACCTCATGAATGCACAAATCCAAAACTGGTTTATCCGGCTGGAATGAAAGAATCCTTCTCATACTGCACACAAAGTGTCCTCCACATTTGTTTTTACAGTAGCCCCGATGAATGTAGTCAAACTATTTCTCCGGGGCTAAAACCAAGATCACGTCTTGACAAGCCTGCAGTGTTGAGCTATGAGCCTCATCGGCAACCTCACACGCACCAGTTACAAGTACTCACACGATGTAATCATTCATGTCTTCATATCTTTACTATGTCATGTTTGTATTAGGGCGTGGATGCACTGTGTCAATGGCAATGCCCCTGGGGGCAAAGAGGCAAGAGATCTGAAAGATATTTGACTGCATATGGTGATTATCCTATTTATCTACATGGTATAAATACCTTTTTACGTGTTTCTAACTGCCTTTTCAAATGAAAAGTTTCTTTGCTCAATTCAGACTATTTGAATTCTGCAGAATCACTCAATACTTGGTGATGTAAAACAACCAGGTAAATAAAATGTATGAACTATTTAAAAAATATTGGTAACTCAATTAGCATAGAGTTACCAATCACAAGTATTAAACCCATCTTACCAAGTATTGTTTTTATGCTGGCATGTTCAACAGTATGTTTACCATGATAGGAACAATCTCCCCTCAATTTCCAACCCCCACTCCCTCAATTTGTGTTCCCTCTGCACTTGTCCCTGGGATCCATTTTGTTCTGGTAGAATGTACTGCATCACCGCCCATGAGTGAATCATAATCAGGACATGACTCTCTTCCAATGCCTTTGCTAATTACTGATTGTGGGAAAATAAGCAAACCAGACACTAGTTATTATTACAAGGTCAGAAATTGTATTTGGCAAGTTTTTTTTAAACAAGTGCATACAAGTACAGCTAGAAGCATTTCTGTTTTGCCAAGTGCTCGTCGAGTCGTATTAGTAAGTCACATTCTATGCTTAACAGGGACTGCCACCAGACCTAAAAGTACATCGATAGGACATTGAAAAACGGGGAAGGGGGGTAGTCTGTTATGTTGAGTACATACATACCTTTATCTTCAAAAAAAATATAGAAACATAATGTATTGAAAAACAAAAAAAACGTATACAGCCATTTTTTACGAAGTATACAACTTCCTTTGTGTCCAATATGTACATGTCCGTCGATTTCTTTTGGATGGTATGCATGGTGTGATGGTTTCTATTCATTTGTCATGGGACGCTTGTTGTTTTTTGTTTGTTGTTTGATTTGTTATTGTGGCGGTGGTTTAAAAAGAAAGGGGCGGGGGAGACGCTGGTAAAATAAAAATCAAGGGTCTCTCTCCTTTTTTACTTTCACGTCCCCTGCCAAGATGGTGGCTATTTCACCCTGCATGAAGGCCCACGGTACGTTGGAGCCCACCAGTGGGCATTTCTCTCCACTGGGGCAATACACCTCTCCTGTGGCCCCCTGCTGTTTGATACTTTCCCGGGAGCAGGGGAAGCAGAACTTGTGCGAGGGCACTGACGGGCACTGGACAAAGTGTGTGTCCTCCAGTCGCTCGTGGCACAGGGTGCAGCAAAGGGGCACACTGCCCGGCACAGACGAGTCCGGAATGCTCTGTGGCGGCGCGCCGTGTATGTCCATGCTCTGCGCGTGGGCCGTGGCCACGACCTCCCTCTGCGTCAGCCGCCGCTGGTTTGCCGAGGACGGGGACAGGGGGCTGCCGCTGTTGCGTCGTCCCGCCGCTGTGGTGGAGTGCACCTGGTTGCCGTCCTTGGGCGAGCCCGTGTTACCGGCGTTGTCCGCAGCAAGGATGAGCGCCGCCATTGGCGACTGGCCATTCTGGGCCGTGGCTGCCTCCGGCGGTGTGGTGCGACTGTGGGGGGAGATGGTGGAGGGCGGTGCCGCCGAGAAGCCAGGGAGGGAGGCCGGGGGCATCTTGAGGACCTCGGAGGGCGACGTCAGCCATGGCTGGCCCTCCCCGCCGTTCATCTTGGGGGCCGAGCCTTCGCCGTCCGGCTCGGGGGAGGCCTTCCTCTTCATACTCCGGGGGTGCTTGCCTCGTTCTGTCGGAGAAGGAGGTGGAGGGGTGGGGGTTCATGGTTAGCAAAGCACCACAACAGGGGCAGTCACTGTGCTTTAAGGATGAATTAACATCAGATTTCCTATCAGTCTTGTTTGTTGTTTTTCTGAAATGTCATAATGTGACGGAAACGTGTACAGAGGAATTCCAAGTAGCCTAGTCAATAGTTTGATAGGCCAGCGTAAATGTAAACAAGCATAACCAACCATTCAGCTGAAAACTCACGTCAATATAGTCACGTTGGTAAAAACAGCTGACTAAGGTTTTTGACACAGCCATTTCCTGTTTTCGTATTCTAAATTAATGCATTCCTGAGAGTATGGTGGTGATGGTGCGGGGGTGGGGAGCACATTCTTACCTGGTTTTGAGGAAGTTGCACTTGTCTCATATCCCATACCGCGCTGCATCGCCGCATGGTCTTTCTTGAACCTGCTGTCGAATGAGTGAAGAGCCATCAAATCCCTGACTGTTTTGCTCCCCTTTCCCATCCATTCCTCCGCCCGCTTGTGGCTCTCCGACATGTCCGACATGCTATCCGGTCTATGCTTGTCTTTCATATCCTCCCCGCGCTTGCCGTGCTCGCCTTGACCAGGCGCATTCAACGCACCAGGCATACCCATTTGAGCGGACCGACCATTGAGCGCGTGTACAGGACCCATGCTACCGTTAACCAAAGGCACCAAATTGGGAGGAACAGTGCTAGTCCTGCGCGGGTTGGGGCTCTGGCGATTCAGCTCCGGTGGGTCGTCGGGTTTTGGAAATCCATTTGGCACAGGGATGCCGTTAGCTTGCCTCCCGGGTTGATACTCCGGTCCCAGCCTCGGCGGCCGGTCGGAGAGGGGATAACGATCCAGGGGCTGGGGTGGACGCGAGCCGGGATCTCCAGCCGAATGGTTGTGGGACTGAATTTCCTTTCCGGAGTGGTGAGGTTTGCCTGGCCCCGGAGATCTCCCGTCTTGGAAGCCATGAGCCCTCTTCAGCTGTCGGGCAGTCTCAATTACAAACTCAATCCGGTCTGCTCCCTCGTAGTTGACACATCCCCTGCAAACGGGCTCGGTAAAATCCCAGATCATCGCCCATGGCATGCGGGGCAAGTCACACAAATAACAGGACTGCCTCCTCGAAGCAGCAACCGCCGCAGACGACATAGTTTTCGAAAAAGTGGATACCAAATTCTCCAAATGTCCGTGCGTTTCGATTTATTCTGTAGAAAAATGGCGTTGAAAATATTTGTTGTATTTTCCCTGTAGCCAACAGCCTGAAAACAGCCAAGTTACACTGAGAAGTTCATTGCAGTTGTGTACTTTACTACGGCGCGCCTCTGTCTATCTCGCGCTACAACTCACAGCTCGAGCTCAATGTAGAGCGGTGACGTCACCGACGACACACCACTAGTGGTTCCAGCAGCTCCAATTCTATTTACTTGATTCTTCGAAAACCCCTCCAGCGCATGCTCACCCTTTCTCTTTATCTGTACACGGATATAGCCACTTGTGCAAGGAGAGAAACTGACAGCATAAAGAGAAACTGTTTTGACGCTTTTGATCCTTTATGCTAAAATATCTTATTTCACAAGAAGGCCCAATGGTGTTTACGTTTAAAAAAAATATATGCTGTCAATACCGAAAATCCAAATAATTCAACATAACATACAGCATTATTAGAATGCAAACTATGCTTTTTTAAGATGTAGGCTACAAAAAAAATCTCAAAAATCTCTCCAAAATGTGTGAAATGCAGTTATATGAAAAGCAAGTACTGACGCGTCACCTACTATCAAATAAACCTTTGCCTTTACGTAGCATCCTGTACAGTATATGCATACTCTCCCTGACTGGCACTAGAACCCTATTTAGCAAATTCTCATTCCAGTCACATTGCCAGCACCACGTCATGGGGCGCTTAGCTTTCACCCAATCATACAATTCGACTCTGTTACTACGGCAGATTTTACCCTTCTTCCTGCTTCGTCCATTTAAAATGGGATAGCCCTTTTCTAAGTCGTAGTTTACAAATGTACCAATGCACACTGCGTTTTGGACATACGTCGTTTTCAGAATGCAATTTTATTTTCCGAATGTAATATTTCTAATAAGTAATTTATGTTTCTTTATGGACAACTCTGCCGTCATTGACACTGTTGTCTATCTGTCAGTCGTTGAAACATTTACATTTACGCTATGCACCGGGCTTATTGCATTTTCGGGAACCACCGTTTGATACAAATGTCCGAAAAAACGAATGCACAAAGAGCGACAATGAACTCTCATATGCTGTGTTGGACAAAGTTCACAATGACTAACTGACACAAATCAACGCCTCGTGATTCAGCAAGCTCCCACAACTTAGCTTGTCTGGCAAATACTGAAACCTCGAGTTCAAAGTCAAACTGCGACAGACAGGTTGCAATTTCCCCCCTATTACGTCTTTCAATTATTAAGGTCTGCGGACTAGTAGGTTGCATTTCCTTTGATAGATTATAGGCTGATTCATAATTTCATTCTAAATGTCACCATTACTTTGGTCCAGCCCTGTTTAGGCTGAGGTAGACAAAATGGTATTCATACTGGCTGAATAGTTTTAAGCCTAGTGGCTCAGTTTTCAGAAGGGTTAGTAGAACACGTGTTGTACAATGGATTTAGAAGTGAATATTATTTTAATCTTAATTTGAACTCAGTTGGACAAGTCCCCTAATCCTCCTAAAAATATGTTTAAGTATAACTCTGCCTTGTCCCCCACAATCGGGCAGGGGACCTTGCATGCTTGCATTTAGTGAAGATGTCTTGCCAAAATTTCACAGATCGGCCAGGTGGTGGCGCTAAAACACACATCAAAACGTGCACTGTTTAGTGTCTATTAATTGCTTATTGCATGGTTTGACATACATTTATGTAATTTAGGAATGTAAAATATGTCTACCCAAGAACCCAGGATGTATGTCATGAAGAGTTTTCTTTAGGTTCACATTTTGTTAAAAACACAACTATACAGGATTACTGAAATAAACAGGTTATTGGCATAATTATTGCACACAATTTTGAACTTGTCAATTCACATTAGGGGCCTTACAGTTTGCAGTGAACACATAGGTATGTGAGAGTCCATTTTTTTTTAACAGGTATAACGTTAGCAAGTTGCTTTTAGAATTACAGCATTTGGCACACATGCCCAGGGACATGCTCACTACCTCACACAATGAGTCAGACCGCACCAGCACAATATTGACTTGGGTAAAGATGCATTTAAAGATCCAGCATTTACTAAAGTAAACTGAGTTGTCCAGGGTCACAGTGACCTCTTTCATGGTCAACCACATGTTCCCTGTTGTCTTGTTTAATAATCATTGCCTAATAATAAATGCAAATGAACAAGACCTAAACTAATTGTTGCAATACGGTTGTAGGAAAAATGCCATTTTATGGCTTCACTGGTTTGACCCTATTTTAAAATCTGAATTTGTTGGTAGTGATAATAATTTCCAAATATGCATCAAAATGGAAGGAAAAAATGATTAGAAGAGATTTTGATTGATAACAGGAATGTAAGGTCATAGTAATATAGACAAGTATCTGGGAAGCTCCATGGACAATAGTTTGCCTATAGATAGCATCAAGGGAGTGGGAAGGCATCGTCAGCAGGGGTTTCCTGGTCTCATAGCGCAATTGCGACTCACTCAGGTGGCTGCAAAGGTGAGGTTAGGTACTGCGGCGAGTGAGCATGCCCTCATATGTGTTGACTTTGTATTTGAGAGAGCAGAATGGCTTTGTGCAGATGCGTAAGAAGAATCCTTGTCGCTTTCTTGAACTCTCTTGAATCCGTTTGGAGTTGCTGTGATGACAGAGCCATACATACAGCTGGATTTGACAAAGTTAGGAAAGTGAAAGAAAAAAGGTAAAAATTTAAACATTACACTTTTAAAAATTATGTTTTCAAGTAGTTTATTAGTCTAGGCTGCTGCTTCAGGTACTCATGGTTTTGATTCAAGCCCACTGCCATTCCAATCACACACTGATTTGTCTTTTCCACTTTCCATCACTTTCTCTTCTCATCAATAAACATCATATAACGCTCTGCCCCACAAACCCCAAAACATACGTATAAACATTTCAAAAACAGAAGGATAGACTCATTTTCTCACTGAAGGATTTGAAAGAAATATAGTCTTCATTGCCGACCAACCAATGAGTTTCCTCTCATTTACTTTCTGTAATGGATTTTTAGGCAGACATGTTGACTAGATGGTTGTTCTGTGTGAGGCAATACCCCTGAGGAGACAGATAAAGAAACAAAGAAGGGTTTGTTGTTGCAAGCATGTTCTGTATGACAACGTTTGAAACAGGAAGTTGATTTTAGTCACGTACCCGCTTCTTACCTCGCCCATCCGTGGAAAAACAAACGACCCATCCTGGCATGTTGCCAAACATCACAGACATGCAGGGTAGGATGAGCGAGTCACAGCAAGACAAAGCCAAATACCAACGGAAATGGTTTCTGATAGAGACCGTGCTCTTATGTTATGTTTAAAAAGACAGTTGGCTAAAAGTCATGAACGAATGTTTTCATTTATTTTTTTATAATTCCACTCTTATGTTGAATAGGAAAAACATGAAAAATGCAACTATGTCATGAATCGAGGAACAAGCAAAACAATATAGCCTATTTTAGGAGCCTGTTATATAAAAACGAATCCAGTTGCGGAATGATGGCCAGGCTACATAGGAGGCACTTATATAGTGAACAATCATATGACTCAGATGAGACACTTATATAGTGAACAATCATATTACTCAGGTGAGACACTTATATAGTGAACTGACATATGA
>JACXGJ010000750.1:81653-107884 GCA_016801105.1 Esox niger
TGAGACACTTATATAGTGAACTGACATATGACTCAGATGAGACACTTATATAGTGAACTGACATATGACTCAGAGGAGACACTCATATAGTAAACAGACACATGACTCAGAGGAGACACTCATATAGGAACAGACAAATGACTCAGAGGAGACACTCATATAGTGAACAGACAAATGACTCAGAGGAGACACTCATACAGTGAACAGACATGACACAGAAGAGACACTCATATAGAAACAGACAAATTACTCAGAGGAGACACTCATATAGTGAACAGACAAATGACTCAGAGGAGACACTCATACAGTGAACAGACATGACACAGAAGACACACTCATATAGAAACAGACAAATGACTCCCAGGAGACACTCATACAGTGAACAGACATGGCTCAGAGCAGACACTCATATAGAAACAGACAAATGACTCAGAGCAGACACTCATATAGAAACAGACAAATGGCTCAGAGGAGACACTCATATAGTGAACAGACAAATGAGTCAGAGGAGACACTCATATAGTGAACAGACAAATGGGTCAGAGGAGACACTCATATAGTGAACAGACAAATGACTCAGAGGAGACACTCATATAGTGAACAGACAAATGACTCAGAGGAGACACTTGTATAGTGAACAGACAAATGACTCAGAGGAAACACATAGTGAACAGACAAATGACTCAGAGGAGACACATAGTGAACGGACAAATGACTCAGAGGAGACATGTGTATAGTGAACAGACAAATGACTCAGCGTTAACAGGAGCCACCCACTCCTCTCTTTCTCAAGGTCTGTGTCGATGCGGATCCACATCGCACACAAGACTGTTGACTTGAACCGGCCATGGTCTGCATTGTCTCGTCCTTCTCTTTCGGCCTTGACTCTGGCACCTGCCTTGCTCGCCCAGTCAGCTGTGTGGAGAGAGAAAGAAAGGGACACGAGGGGGACACGTACTTTAGGTGCAGCAGTGAACAATGTGTCCTGCTTCTCTGCAGCTGATAGCAGAACAGGCAAATGAGCATTGAGCGGCACTAGGAGTGTTGGCCATTTGCATCGAGGACAATGTGGCCCCTGTAAACGTTGTTTAAACAAATCCCGATGGCTGGGAAAGATAAATATTAAAGGAGTAAAATGAATGTGTGTGAAATGAAATTCATTATTTGGTTTCCAGAGCGTGTGCGTGCGTGTTCATGCGCACCTGTCCTTGTGTCTACCTACCTTTAACAAGATGCATGCTGACGATTACGCCATAGCGGGTTTCGTCATCATGGCTGCCAATCAGCTTAGACGTTTCCCTACGGCCAATGCCGAGACGTCTGCAGGGCAGCAAGGTAACCCCGTTGGGTCGTTTAAGACTCCGATAAGCTGGTTAGTTCGAGTGGGAACATCCCTCACACTGGTGGCCTTGTCTTGAGCCGGGCCGGTGAGAAAAAGAAAATCCTGCTTATGAAGTGTGATTATGCTTTACACACACACACGCGCGCGCACTCGTGCACGTACTGTCAGTCACAGACTCAGTCACAAAAATAACACGCAACCCATGCACTCATATGCACAAACACGTGCACAATTGCTGCCTACCTTGCTTTTTCTCATCCGTGTAACCCACATTGGAATGTTTTGTGAGTGGTCAGGGAGGTTGCCAGACCCCTAGGCCATGTCTGTGTCTTACGTAATATCCAACAGACAACCACCAGATTCAGTTTCATTGTCCAACAGGCAAGAGATATCAGTTCGATGTGTCACTTACAGTGGTTGGAAAAAAAGAGGCAGAAGAGGCAGAAACAATTTGTGCAGTAGAGCTTTTATCTTCCTTAAAGCTTGGTTTTGTAAACATAGAATACTTGGACCGATCAAATGTTCACAAGAGCATGGAGCCTGCGGCGCACCAAAGATATTTCCAGAACAACAATTTAAAGTAACAATAGCTGGCTAATTTCAAACCCATATGTTTGTGAGCTTCTGTTCAGGCTGCTACCAAGTTGGGAGCTGGTCTGCTGATGGGAAAGGGAGGGAGGGATCCAGTGGGGATAGGTGAGGGCAGTCTGGTGGTTTACGTGGCACTCGGACACCATTGAGCATGCTCTGTACACACACAGGTTTACATGAAAAGCAAGCCAAGGTTTGCCAGATCGGCTTGACATTAGCCTGCTATTGTCACTTTGAATTGTTTGCAAATGGATTTAAGAATAAACACAAAAGTGATGCTTTTTAAGGAGAACATTTTGCTTAAAGCTAATAGGCTTAAGAATATTTCTCATGAGGTCTTTTAATACTATAAAAGGAGGAGTAATCCTAATTATGCAACCCTTTCAATAATCACTTCTTTGATAGGTACAATTGCAAGTGTTTTCATAGTTGTGCATTGCTGTTCTGTCTTTTTGGGGCATGTGGCTATTTTGACAAATGTTGCTACAAGCATTTTCCCCTTTTTAATTCTTGGGATTTTCTAGGCAGGATCAAAACAGGTACCTATTTACATAGATCAGATAATTCAGTTGACATCTGAGGATCATTATGACATGACGCTAAGGAATTATATGCATTTCATATTAAAAGACCTACAGTGCATTTTGACTTGTGTACATATACATTATTTCCAAGGAATTTGTATGTACTCATTTCTGAACTTACATTATTTCTCTATAATGTACAGCAAATCCCATCCTAGAACTCAAACGCTATAAAGTAAATTATTTCAGCTGCCATTGAAAGTACAAGTCACATTTTAAATTATCAGCTTTGTTGAATTTGAACAAGGTCAACTAGGATGATATCTATTTTAGCTAAGCTAGCAAGTGTGTTTCTTTACCAAATGCACTTACTGTAGCTACAGTAGAAGATGCTGTACTTCAGTGGAAGCTGGCACATTTCTCCTGACAAATGAATGCATTTCTACTGACAAATGTATATAGTTAAAGTCAGGGTGTAAAAGGCATAGTCAGCTCTAGGCTTTATGCGTTTTCTGAAAAAGAATGCAACAAGTTCATGGTTAGTTTGACCATACCTTTCACCCCATGCATTATTTTTAAGAGAATTTACTGTAGTCCATTATCCCCTACCCATGTCAGCTTGAAATTGACACTGTGAAGTTCTTTCAGGTAAGACAGAACCTCCATGATTCATTGACTGGGGCCCTTTAAAAGCAGTTTGTTGGAGGATGCATTTAGTCAGATGTGATATTTGCAGACATGGCCTCATGGCAAGTAAGGGGGGGGGGGGGGGGGGTCAAATGAGTCAGTTTATTCAGCTTAGCCGTTTCACATGGGAGGAAGTCTGCTCAATGGGAAAGAAACCCAGGAAAAGCAGACTGGGGAAGGTGACATTGAGGTCACACTGTAGCAGGGTGTCCATCCTTTTGCAGATGGACAGAAACAGAAAACAACTTCTGGACATTCACAAAAGTATCCAACAACAAAGAAAACAAATATAACCAAACCACATAACTCCATGCATTTTCTTTTTGAAGCTTGGGAGGACATGCTTCATAGGAAAAAAAAGAATGAATCTTATCAATTTGCCCTTGACCTGGAATGTTTAGGCAAATCCCCCCCATGAATCAGTCAATGGACTTTTGTTCCTCTGTAATCTGTAAGTCGACGGACTCTGTAACTAGCTGGTTATATGTGCAAGCCTTCCAGAATGCGATTGAGGCAAATTAACAGTGTGGAAGTCATTTAATAATTGAACAAATAGCTTTGTAGTCACTTTTCTTTGATGTGGTAAAGCCTTTTAATTTTTAAACAGTGTTCTCCGTGAATTAAACATTACTGTAGACAGCACATGTGCTTTGAAGTTAACGAACGCACAATGCCGCATGTTGCTTTCGAGAGCAAAAAGAAAACAAATAGTCTTTTACCTTTGCCTGTCGAGAAGTAACTGACTGAGTTCCAAATAAATTGCATTTTGGCACCCAGTGCCTATAAATGGTAATCCTTATAGTCTCAAAGGGAATTTCCTTTCAGAGGAATTTGATTTGTGCACTTAAATGAAATTCATTTGAAAAAAATAACAATCAAACAATATTATTGGCAGAGAACATTGTCCATAGTTGCCAAGGAAGTATAGGCCTACAGTGTGCAACCTTCCATTTAGTATGATTTATCTTCTAGGCTGATGTCTAGTGCATTAATGGAAAACCCTTATACCTAATTGACTTCATTTAAAGCAGTGTTGAAGGCATTGTTTTTTGACAAGGCTTTTGAAAGCGACAATCACAACGGGTTATTTATCTTAGTCACAGTTTGTTTTGACAGGCATGAAAGCAACATGCTGTGTACAATTGCCTGAACAACTTTGTAATATTTTGTCATAATTTTCAATAATCTTATGACATATATCCCAAAATTACACTTGAATTCAAGGTCATAGAAATTTTACTTTTGATGGAATGGAATGGAATAAGATACACTGCCCCCTTGAGCCAGGTGTATTTTTGTAAATTCTGATAACGTGCGTAATTTACAGAATTTTAGCCAACATTGGAAGGGTAGAGGTTTCACATGGTAAAGGGACTAATCTCCCTGCCTATGTCACTTTGTCAAAAATATTAAGAGATATAAACATCTGCTCATTATAACGCCATTGCGTTTTTGATATAAAAGTTCTTGCATATGTCAAAATGTTTTTTAATCTTAAAATATTGTTGACTGATTTAGGAACTATGTGCCAAACCACACCAATGTGAATACTTATTTGCTAAGTGTCAATTTGTTTTAGGTACTAATCAGATTTAGGTACTCATTCCTGAGCAATCTATGTCCGGAGATATGTAATACGGTGCCAGAAGAGTAGCGTTTGGGATTGTAATAACACAGTTCAGAATTGCAGAAAAGGTTTTATGACAGACTTCATGGATTTTAAGGAAATTTTGTTTCTTGTAAGAAGAGGGACTTTGTCCCTTATGAGGAGAGGGAACTGTGTACCAAATTTCACAACTTTAAGACAAACTAGGGGAGTGGGGTAACGTTGCAAAGTTTGCATTTGTAATCAACGCCTTTTATATTGTTATCATTTGCTGTGAGTATTTTTTTTTCTTCTGTGTAATTCTTTGAATGAAGCACAACCCATCAAACTCGTCATTTTCAAATTTGAAACACCAATGTATGAGCTGTTGCGCGATTTCATCCTGGGGAAAAGGTAATCATCATCATTAAAATGTTATGGTTATTGTCAAGGCAGGAAGGAAAGGGTTACTATGGAGATCTCTCTCCTATCGGGACATTTGAGGTAATGAACCATTTCCTGTTTACAGGCATGTTTTTCTTTTCACGTCTTAATCATTCGAGCTTGACATAAACAAACCCCTTGTTGTACATAGATAAAAACTGAAAAATCTCCCAGATTACTCCCCCAAATAGCACTGAAAGTTACTGAAGGTTACAGTTTGCACGTTGACATGAATAACTAGTGCGGTCTACCCTTCAGACAACTGCCTACAGCTCGCTGAGTGTGCACACACTAAATCGTCAAATCACTTCCTGCTTTGCTGCAATGAATCCACTCTGACCCTGACAGCCTGTTATGGTGCAAACGGTTGAGGCGTATACCACTTAAAGAGATAGCTTCTTGGACGGCACAGAAGAAACATTTACAGCTCTATTGATAGTTTGCAATGCTTTTCTGGCAGATCAATAATCAGAGGGAACAAATGCTGATTGAAAAAAGAACAATAAATAGGTTTTAGCAGTGTCGACTTTGCACCTATGTTAAAGTATCAACAGTTTCGAGAAGTGGCGTAGCTGCAGCGCTTTCATCTTTGATGCAATGTTGCGGCATAGAATATAATGTAATATCCTGGAAATGTCACAGCAGACACTTTAATGTACAAGACAGGTTGTGGTGGTTTTTGTTGCTTTCAAAGAGCAGAGTTTGCTTTCAAGTCAGTCAGACTGCAGGAAAAGATAGCATTTGGTGTTTTTTCGGGCTTACCACCCTATGTAGCGACTGCTGACAGAATTTATAAAATGGAAGGCCAACTGAAATAAAATGGCGTGTTAGGAGGGAGAAGGAAAAAACACTTTTGGACAGCGTGCATCTGGAAGAGGAGGAGAGGCGGTGATGTCACAGGGGCAAAGTGAGGAGACAAGAGAAAAACAAGGCTCTCTTTTTCCCCTCTCTGGCTCTGGCTCTGTCTCTCCCTCACTCCCTCCACCCTAATCCTCTTTGCAGGCCTGGAGGGAAAGAGTGGAGGGCTGCCAAGGCAAAGGCTGCTGGGAAAACGTAGAGGCTGCCAAGCGGGGCCCTGTCGCCTGCGTTAGAAGCACACATCTTTGTTCTCTGAGACCTGGTGTTCTGCCAAAGGCCTCATTTCAGCAAGGCATTATGGTTGCCCTGGATCGGAGCCAAACTACTGAGAGCTTACTCCCTTCTCACTCGCTCTTTTTTTGCTATACTCTATCCCTCTCTCTCTTTCCCTTCCTCCCACTCTCTTACACACATACATGTATACACACACGCACATTGCTAGGCTCTTATTCATCCCTGGGCCCTCCGATCAGGGCTTCCTGCCAAACATTTGTCAGTTGCTATGGCAGCAAGACAGAGGGAGAGAAAGAGTGAGAGGGGAGGGGAGAGTGGAACATCAAATCGAGCCAATAATAATGAGTCACTCCTGGAGCCAGATGTGCCACATCTGCACAGCCGTCACAGTGGAGAAGGGGGAGGACAAAGGGAGAGTGGAGGGGGTCAGGACTACCAGTTAAGCATGATGGGAAGGGGGAGAAGTAGTGGGGGACAGGGGTCTTAAAATATGCCTGCCTTCAATGATATATGTATGGGGACATTTACAAAAAGGGCCTACTGTTGCATGCTCTTTGCAAGCATGTGGACATGTGGAAAAATTGCTGGAATTTCCCCAGCGTGGGAAAGTATGGAGAGAGAAAAATGGCAATGCATTTGTGGATAGACAATTCTAACAGAATGGGAGACTAAAACTATGTGATATTTGAGCTGAGAAACCATGCTATTGGACATCAGCCAAATGGAGGTTTTTTATTTTTGTGAAAAACATCTGAATGATGAAGCCTGCCCGTATTCCTAAACTTTAAAATTCCATACCTGAACCAAAACAAATTGATAGTAGGGTCCTCTTATGTAGGAATCTAGCTAGCAAACAGCCCAAAAGACCAGAACATGCATGTTTGTGCATTGGTGCAAAATACTTTCATAGAGTTTTATTTAGCTTTAATGAGCTGTATCTGCAACATATTTATTACTCACCAGAAAAATAGAACAATCCCTACTGTGATGCAATCATTGATGTTTTAGGTTTTTGCCAAAATCTGCAAGTTTCCCATCGATTCACTCTTTCCAATATCCACATTCATCTTTAGGGAGAGCATGGTAAACTCATCAACGAAGTGCCCCTTGAATTTCATTTTTTTGTCGGGGCCATTACGCAAAGGAAAAAAATCTTTGTTCCCTTTTCTACTCTTTTCCCTCTTTGCCAGTTAGTTCTCTAGCATGCCAAGCCAGCTATTCTCCATTCAGGTACCTCACACAGTGTTGCCAAAAATAACATCAGTGCAGCACAGCAACATTAGTTCACCATGATGTAACTAAACCCCAGAGCAAAGAAACTTCAAATAATGATAGCTTACGTAATGTCCAGACAGACCGCTTTTTCAGGGCACTCCAAAGTAGCAAGCCAAATTGAAGGGGAGTTTGACATCAAAAGCTAGGGCAACACTTGAACATTTTGAAGAATCGGGTTGAAGGGGATGTAAGAAGATACATCGTTTTTTGCCTGACTGTAACCAGATTTCCATCCAGAGTTTTTATGAGTAAGTTGTATTAAAAGAATCTCAACTTATGTGATGGATATTCATGTTGAAAATAGAAAAATAAAAGGCTTAAGAAAATAATACAGATGTAAAATAAATGGAAACAAGTATTTCCTGAAAGGCACTTGTAGTAATACTAATAAATACACAAATAATAGTTATAATTGTATGTTACTTGGTATTGTTTCTTTGTTTTTGTTTATAGTTAGATATTATATAAACATACTATGTGGTAGTATGCATGCTTTTTATATAGTGTATTTAAAATATATAGTTTTAAATGTATATATTTACAGGATCTTTTTGTATCAGTTATATCAAATATGGAAAGATGCATTTATGTTAATGCATTTTGTCCCAGGAATAATACATTGTGATTTATTGTACTTAAGTTGAATTGCATGGTTATGAGCTCGATGTTTCATTCCAATTCGCAGTCAGCTCAGGAGTTATTGACACCCTTCATGAAGTGCCAAAATAAACCAAAAAACAAATGCATCATGTTATGGGCTCAAACAGAGACTTTAATCACAACACATACAATTTCCATGCATTTTTTTTTTATTGAATAGTATGAATGTTTCTGCAACACATACAGTTCCAGTAACTGATATATCCTTAAGCATCCCCTCGAGTGGACAACCACACTGATCCACTTTCTGTAGAATCTGAATAGGTTTGCACACACTTTAAAACCGATTCTCCGGGCAGCACATTTCAAAACATTGAGAGTCTTGTTTTGCACTTGTAGACTGCCGTCTTCAATTCAGGCCACAGGTTTACAATTGGATTCAAGTCCAGAGGCTGAGATGGCCATTGTATGACTTTTACTTCCTCTAGATAGTCAAGTTTGTTTATCTTTTCAGTGCTCATGGCTGTTTACGACTTTGGCGGAGCTGATCCAAGGACCTCACTAAACCATCCAATTGGTAGTAGAGACAGGCGGTGTATTCAAAGGGCAGGGACTTAATCAATGCAAGCTCATGACCCACATCCATTTCTGTCTTGATTTTGATGTATGCTTGATGTATGCTTGGGTTCTTTGTCTTGTTAAAAGGTCCATTCATGGGCATTATGCCAAAAGCCCCTTGACCACTAGTAGCAAAACAGCCCCAAAACATCAATATATTACTGTGGGTATCAAGTGCTTCTCCTTGTACGCAGTCCACTTTCATCGTCCAAAATGCCAGTGGTGTGCATGTCCAAAAATAGATTTTTTTTTCTCATCCGATCACAACATGCAATTCCAGTAACACTTGGCAAAGCTCAGACGCTGCAGTTCATGGGTTGGGCTCAGTAAGGGCTTCTTCTGTGCATCCCTTCCACAGAGCTTGTTGACATGGATGAGGCATCTAACAGTTGATACTTGATAACCAGAAAATTCCACTAGACTGTCCATTTCTGAAATTGTTATTTTTGTTATTTTCTTGTGTGGGCAACATGCAAACCCTCTGCTTGCAAATGTGCACATTTTTGACTACTGAAGCTTTTTGATTTTTGCACTGGCTGTGCTTAGTTGAATTTTCAACTGCTTATGTATTTATTTTCCTGATCTGTGTAGGTCAACAACCATCTCCTTTCAACTGAGAGCTCTTTGGTTTTTCCCATGGAAATGGATGACAATTGGATTTTACAGTCATCAACCTCATACAGTGAGGGAAAAAAGTATTTGATACCCTGCTGATTTTGTATATTTACCCACTGACAAAGAAATGATCAATCTATAATTTTAATGGTAGGTTTATTTGAACAGAAAAACAACTGAGTGACTGACCTTAATTATTTACACATTGGGATTACACTATCATTCATAAAACATATCACAGTGATTAGGTATGAATGTAATAATTCCTGGACAATTGTGTTATACTCCTAGCCTTACAGCAAAGGCCAATCTGGTCTCAGAGAAATACGTAGACTATTTTACCAAAAACTTTGACAGCTGCATTCAAGAAATATATATTGTTAAGTGAAGTAACACTAGTAATAATCCAGAAAACCAAATTGCTACTGGTAGGCCATGTTTGAAACCCAGGCCCTTCAGCTCCACTGACAGGTGCTCTACCCACTGATTCAAATAGGAACTTGTTGATACAGGCAGCAAAAATAGTCTGTTCAAAACACGGCACGGATGTTTTGTGCAGATGTTTTAGTAGCGTTTGTAATATTTCATTTGTTTTTGTACCATTCATAACATATTATATGTTTGTCAGGCGTTCGTAAATTATGATATGCTTTAACAGCATTTGTAACATATGTTACGTTTTTGCCAATTCATAATGTATCATACCTTTTGGTACCGCATTGTAATGTAACCTATCATAATGTTACAAATCATACAAAATCAGGTGCCATGGATTTACATAAAATAGTCTACGTATTCCTCTGAGACCATGTTGCAACGGCAGCCTACAGTACTTGTCGTGGCTAGTAGCAAGCGATTAAACTCCCCTTCCTTTTCTCAAGGTAGCTAAGACTGCTGGCCAGAAAAAAAACATTATTAAAAAGGTACCTGATGGATGCAAACAATGTTCTTCCCTAACATAGAGTTATTGATACGAGATCAATAAAAAGCTGATGATGATGATGATGATGGACAGAAACAATGTTCTCCACTATAACAAAAAAAGACATATCAAAACAACAGAATCTGCTTAATACAGATAGTCAAGTAACAAGTTGTCCTAATTTCAATACATGTCATTTGTTATACTGTTTTCATTATTGGTTCTGTTTGTCTATTTAAAGCATGTGGACATGTGGAAAAATGTCTATAAAGCCTTTTCTCCTCTATTGCGTGGGGTTTGTGGGCGCTGCCTATGTCTCTGCTTAGGTAGAATTCTGCCCACCACCAAGGTTCCATTGAAAATGAATGAGCCGCTTGCTGTCTACAACCACCTATAGCAGCAAAACAAGCCAACATGTGGACAAAATTAAGGGGTCTGAATACTTTCTGAATGCACTATACATGACGAACTATGTTTGTGGGAAAGAGGAAAGGGAAAGTTACATTCCGAATCTCTTTCTGCTATTTAATGTGGTAAATAACATCGTAACCACTCGGGGTGGTTTAGAGATGTTTGTCACATGGAATGTGGGATGGTTGTCATTATCAACTACATTATAACCATATTGTTCAGGTCATTGTCACTGCCAGTAAATAATAAATCCCAAGCTCTTTTGTGCTGTTGCTATAATTTCCTCCCTTCCCAGTGAAAATGAATACATTTAGCTGTCAGAAACATATGTGTGGCAGGTGGCCTACTGGCAGAAAGTTGCTGATTTGAATGCTTTTCTGGTAAAGTGAAAAGATGTGTTGTGGTGACATTTCTTTATAAATAGTTCTAGATCAGACAGTAAACTAAATTACTAGAATTAAAATGTGTAAATTATGAAAAACTGTAGAAATATAATGTAGATATTCGAAATACTATATCTCTGAGATGTCGAATTAGTAAACATTGTGTAAACTGTATCTTAAGCCCCCTTTATGCCTGGTTGTAACATATGTCCTTTGTTGTGATATTGTCCTGATCAGGTCTGTTCATTGTGAACATATGATCACAGTCCAATCAGAATTTATCTTTTAACTGTATACACCTGTCTACAAATGTTAACATCAGAATGTGTGCAAATTCTGAATTTAGGACCAAGTTAAAAATAAAAATAAAATGCGGCCTTGCTGATGCATTATGCATTTTTCTCAGACACACAAACATGTGCAAAAACAATTATGTTTATTAACTAATCTTGGTGTTTATGGTAGAAAAAATGTATCTCATATCTCCTAAGAGTATAAGATACAGTATGTATGACATCCGGATATTTGACAATATAAATGGTAAAATACGTGGCTAATTTCTGATTTTAGCGGGTTAAAATGTCATTTGTAATCCACAACCGGCTGTTAAAATGCATACTGAATAATTATTGAGCAACCATCACAAATGATAGGCTTTTCCTGAGTATTGGTGTAAAAGGTACTGGCAAGCTTCACTTATTGTATCAATAAATCCTATGCTAACAATGGGTTGTGTGTTAATAATTTCTTCATTTCCATTATTATTCACAAGTTCTCAAAAGCAAATGAAAAATAATGAAAAAAACGTCAGTTGCCTTGGGGTTAGGTAAATTCAAGATTTTTTTTTCCACAAAGTTTTTGACTGTTAGTCAGCTCACCCATGATATGAAGTTTAATATACTGGTCACTATTTTTGTGTAATTTTTATTTGACCTAAAAATGAACACAGGGTTTGGCAGCAGTGAGAGACAGGATGAACATAAGCTACTTTTTTTATCCGAATTTAGATAAGAATCATGGATAAAAACAGAACCCTGTAAAAATACTCGCTACAAAATTGGCAATTTGGATATTGAACAGTTGGGACTGTGGAGAGTTTGTCACAAAAATCAGAAACAAAAACAGAGTAGTAAATAATGCAAGAAATTGTCATTTCTATTTACAGTGCTGATGCATGTGTGTATTTAAGCTGATGCATATATGGGGAAAGAATTCTGCAAGAATATTATCAAGAATGAGACTCTGATGTAATATAAGTTGGTTTAATCTATAGTATTGCATTCTATGACATTTCTAAACACATCATGATATTGAATCCCTCAGCTCAAAACTAACTCAAAGTTGTAGTCTGGCAATATTGCAATTCAAATGTTGGCCTGGGGTTATATAATATGTTGTTCATATGTGCATACTTTATGAGTATGGTTACCATCATAACTCAGTTAGCCATGAAATACCAGAAATACTAGCAAGTGGTTTTGATAACAAGGGGATACCTTTTTCCTGTTTTGCCTCAACGGTGCCATTTTGAATTAGAGTAGCCAAAAATCCCAGAATTTTTAAGGAGATGCCTTATATTGCAAACAGAGCCCATATGTGCACACTATTTTTGCCGGGTCTGAACTAAAGACTCATAAAAAAACAACACCAAAACCAGGCCCTCCTAGTCCTTCTGTCAAGGAAACGGTTTTACGACGTCTAGCACATGAATCAAACCAACATTTTCCGACATTTTCAAACTTCCCTCTCTGTTTTTGTCATCTGGCATCGGCCTCTATAATCCTTGCGAGGGCTTGCCATGCGGTCACCGTGGCTGAAAACTCCTCTTTGAACCACAAACAGCAGCAGGAGCCATTTATCTGAACTGGTCTAATTCAAACCAGATGTGAGGGCATAACGTACCCAGAACAACAGATCTGCATCCCAAATGGAACCTTCTTCCCTACATAGTATGATACTTTTGAACAAGGGCTTTATTGCTGTGATCTAAAAGAAGGGCACTATATAAGCGACCGCTTGAGATTTGGTATGTACAATAGGCATGTGAACACAAGGCCTCCCACATGAATGGGGGAAATTCTATTCTGTCCAACAGAATCAGCTGGGATGAGAACAATAGCCACTTCACATTCTCTTTCCCTCTCTCTCTCTCTGTGGAGAATGTACATTTTATCTGCCAGTGTTCTTTTTTGGTTCCCGCCTTCCTGAAATCCGTTTAATAGAATTGTTCCCATTCCTCTTTCCAGCGCTATTTTGAGAGGCCTCATAAGCCCTGGCAAAACTCCTGTGTACTGACTTGTCCTGAAGAGGTCAGAATTTCTAACAGTTTCTCATCTCATTCATTAGTGCCCACAGTGGCAAAAGATTTTGCCACATGAAACAAAAATGACGGTTTCTTTTCCTGAAAGATTATGGAAGACTCCACAGTCTTCTGTTTTGTTTGTGTGGAACAGCAACCTTTTCACAACTGTGTCTCGGCAGCCAGGACTTTGAATCTGGGTTGCCACATGCTGAGAGTAGATCCAACATTGACCAGTATTGACCAGCATTGACCTGTGTTAACCAGCATTGACCAGCCTTGACCAGTGCTGACAAGAGTTGACCAGCATTGAACAGTATTGACCAGCGTTGACCAGCGTTAACCAGCGTTGACCAGTGTTGAAAAGCGTTGACTAGCGTTGACCAGCATTGACACAGCATTGATGCGTGTTATGTTGGATAGGTGCGGCTTATGTCACCGAGCTCTAAGAACTTCTTAGAGCACATGCAATATTGGTTTTTGGCTGTTGCAGACACTCCCATCCCAGCATTTTCACCAATTGGACATCCAAAAAAAATAATGTTTTTTTCTTGTATGAGGCCCAAACACTCCCCAGGGCAATCTAGCTAATCAACCACCTACGAAGACAGAGGACCGAGTATTTGTTTAAGTCTGTAGAACTGACTTTCTTTGTGACGCCAGCTGAGTGAAGTAGCATCTGATTTTTTCCAACTTCCTGAGAATTAACCATCTGTCCTCCATCTTTCGTCAAAAGTAATCATTGTAAAAAAAAGTATGTTTGTGTCCTCCTCACGGATATTTGATATATGATTCTCGGAAGGCTTTGTGCTGGGTAGGTGGGCTATTGTCTGCCAAAGCTAAAGGGTGTCAGTGCAAATGCAAACTGTTCTCTACAAAGTGCTTAACAAGCCATTCTGCAGCATTTATGTTCAGCCTCAGCATTAACCCCCAATGGCTAGAATACATGTAGTACATCTCAAAGCTCTGTGTCGTAACAACCTGCAGACATAAGCCTTGAATGACACACGCAAACAAACGGCTCCCACACTGACACATGACCCGTGCGCACTAACATGCAACACAACAAGCCACACTCTTATTAAAGGCTTACCTGAGTTGGGCGTTAGTGTGTGTGTGTGTGTGTGTGTGTGTGTGTGTGAGACAGTTGTTTGTGTAAGCCTTGAGTGAATGAGTGTGTGTGAGGTGTCAGAGGTGAGGCAGAGCCCTTGGCAGACTGTATTTTCCGATCTAAGAAGAGCTGAGTGGGCTGAGACCATCAGAGGCTTTATCCGATCTGTTTGGGCTGTCTCTCCGGGCCAGGGCCCACCTGTCGACACCCCTCCTCCACCGCAAGTTCTACCCGTCCCTGCATCCCCCTAATTCCATTCCCCCTCTCTCTCACCCGCAGAAGCGAACCCCCCCCCCCCTCGCTTCCGTCCTGGTGCGTCTCCAGCTCGGTTATCCGTCTTCATCTGGACCTGTCACACAGCCCCACGCTGCACCGCAGAGAGAGGCCCTGGACGGCCACGCGGAGTAGACTAGGTGCCCTTGGCGAGACAGATAAGCCGATGTTATATGATTATGCAGCGCGGCGTTATTGCGCAACCCATGATTCACACTCTGCTCTAATTGCTGCGCCGCTCGCTGGTGCTTGTTTCAGGGTGGGCGGAAAGGAGAGAGCGGGGAGGGAGACGGTAAGCGCTTTTACCGCTTTCACAGGTCAGCGTTCGCGGATGTGAGGAGGAGGGCAGGAGGCGTACAGGGCGGTAAAGCGCGGCCCGCGTGGACCAATCACAGTGCCCTGTTTCTTTCTTCTTTTTATGCTGCTCCTGTAAACAAAGACTCGTTTACACAGGAATGACGCACATTGGGACAGAAAGCGAAGGCCGCGGGAGAAAGAGCACTGATAATAAAGCTGACTAAATCCGGTACTGGCCTTACACTGTCAAATACCTGAAATCATTCAAATCAAAAATATGATATCCTTTTCATGAATTATTTTGCGTTATGTAATTGTGTGACATCATTAGAGAATGGACTCGAATTTCCTAACAGTAAGCCCACGAGTAACACTCCTGACTGCAAAACTAATTGCGCTCAATTGGTCGCCCTGGAGGTCAGCTTATCTTCATCTTCTTCCCGGAGGTGGCCATTTTGGAAATGAATTTGAAAACTTGGATTGTTGAAAACAAATGGTATCTCAGGTGACCCTGGAAGAATGAAATGGGGTATGAAGCAGTTTGAGTGAGTACGAGGGGCCGACCAGTCAGAGATGACCTTGTGGCAGAGAACACACACAAATTGTCTTCTTTTGAGTTCAGTAAGACTAATGGACAGATTGTGTGTGTGTGTGTGTGTGTGTGTGTGTGAGAGAGAGTGCGTGTGTGTGAGTGTGTGTCTGTAAGGGATCTGGGCAGCTTCAGCTACCTGCCAATTCCTATCTGTGCCAAGCCAACCTGCTCTAATGTTACAATAGGGGTGGGGAGCCAAGTCTAAACATGAATTTGTCATACTTTGAAGGTCAAACACAGATGAATCATTTTCAAGGCAAGGAGGAGGATCAGTTGACAGCAAACTGAATAGCAGTTGATGTACAATATAATCATCAGACATTTCCTGTACCTTTAAATGTTTTAGCCAATTGCAATCACCCGTGGCCTGTAAACAGTTTAAGCCGCTAACCCTAACACAGATTTATGAGTCAGCATGGGTTTGAATTGGGCCAACTAACCTTTGACTGCCCTTATCCTTCCTGTCTTCTCAGCACTACAATAAAATGTGCAATAGGCCTGGGACTGTCCCCCTTTTTATGAAATTCCTAAAAAATATATATTATGGGATAAGTGATTACTATACACTATACATTTGTAAGTCATAGATGGTTATACACATGTGGTCCAGTAACTGTCTACCAACAGAATTAAGTGGTGCATATATTATCTTTTTAATAAATAAGACAGTAATAAGTTATACTAATAGTGTTTTCCAAAGACCTTTTGGTGGGGTGGACCGTTGTCACTTTTTTCATGGTTTTGCGCTGATGCAAATCAAATGAGCTCTGATGTTGACATGAATGCGAGAGTTCAGAATGTTCTGGATTATTTGGTCTCTCTGCCGGCAACCACAGTGACATGCACCATGAGGTGTTTTCAAACAAGCTGCAATCTGATTGGCTCACCTGACTCCTAGGTTGGATTACATCATTGCAAAGCACTGTTTTCACCTTCATGCCAAAAGCAATACTCATTGTAAATGCACTCCCTGGACTTTTTCTGTCACCAGATTGCCCAATGATCTGGATAAGGGAGTTACTGAACCATCAGGCCATGTTGACCTCTCTCGTCACAGAGTTAACTATTAAACCCATGTTGGCTCCAAAGGTAAACTGTTAATACGTTAGGTTGTAAGTAGATTATGATAAAGACATGCCTTAAGGTCATAGATTATACCAGAAGAAGGGGTTAACTCAGATATATATCTATCAGCCAACTATCTTGTATGTTTGTCTATGAACATATCAGACGTTATTCTTCAACTATTCTAACATACTTTGCCACCACCATAGCTGTAAATCTTGAGGTTTAGCTAGTCCAATGCATTAAATGAATAGCTGTTAAACAAACCATTGTTTACTCATTTTCAAATATCATGCATACAATGCAGTGTCAAAGGTCACAGCCCTTGTGTGTGGCAATCTTTAGTTGGTCTTTTATTGGTCATGTCTGGTATTGAGATTTTTTTCAAACAGTTATTTATTTCCCCCAGCAAATTCTTGTGTGTTGCAATGGGCAATGGAGTGATGTTGGGGTCAAGGGCGGTGTTGAAACACAAGTGTTAAGGTCAGTCACTATCTCTGGATGCTGGTCACTGTGCACCGTAGTCACATGGCTTACAGAAACATTTTAGCAACTCTGACTCACTAAGCCTGACTGTCCAATGGCCAAGACGTTATCTCAACACGGCAAGGTATTTATGAGCTATAAATTGAGATATGTTGCTTGGCCTAAACACTTACGCTCAGTAGGAAGTTTCACAATGGATTACAGTGTTATTGATCGGTTATTTAACCAATTGTCTACGCATGGACCATGGAACTATCATCAATTCCTTTCTCGCGGTTCACAAAGACACAGATACAAGTACATTATACCTATTGATTTGAAAAACTACTGAATTGGAACTCAACTTTTGTTCCAACAACATCTTTTGTTTTGGGATTATTCTCCATGCTTGACTTAGCAAATACCTCATGGCTGAGCATTTTGGGCCCAATAAATCAAGGCTCTCAAGGCTGAATAGGCTTCCACAGATCTCAGTTGTAACAAAGCCAAGTGTTTATTGGTGGATTTCCGTCTGTTGCCATCTTAACAGCAGGTAGCCAACTGTTTTTCTGCTGTTTTTCTGTCATATTCTGCACCTTTGTTTGGCCCAAGCTGACTTCATTTTAATAAACAATGAGAAACAATTCCAGGAAAAGGCAGTAGAAAAAACTTTTTCCTTACACTTCCGCTGCCTCCCGACGCCTTCCGTCTTCTGAACACGGATCTCAACTATATTCCTGACTTACACCCTGCCAAAAATCGAAATATTTAAGATATATACAACAACTGTAGTCATCTGCTATCTTGCAAGAGTACTACCTAATTTAATAAGGTGTGTGAGTTCATGCATGCGTGTGGATGCGACATGTTGGTAAAGGCTCTATGTCTTTTAACTTCCAGGTGACAAAATTGGCCAACATACAGTGGCTGTAGCCTCTCAGAAGACACAAGATAAACCTGCCCAGCTCCAGGTTCTACACTTAGGCATCATCATTTTCAATCAGTTGCAAAAGAGTCTGTGACTTTTTTCAAGCACTGGCGAACGGCCCTATGTAATGATAGTCAGCAAGCCACAGTGCCAGGCCTAATACCGCATTTTAAGTAATAAGACTGTGCAGTGTTTCCACTCTACTAAAAGTGCTTATAGGCAAATGGCTAGGTCCCCATTTGGCAGCGTTCCCACAAGATTAGCAACTCTGCAAGCATATGCTGCTGCCCGGCTGGAGATGGTAAATGAGGCAACAAGTCGAATAAGAACCCTGCCCTGAATAGTAGATAAATCAAGCCTGACTTTTCCAATCAATCGAGGCAAGGTTTGTGGAATATCGCTCCTGTTGGGAGCTTTGCTTTGCTATTTCAGTGCCACTGTGTGGGCGAGAGTTTAGATTTTTCTCTCAGAAGCGTAGGCTTTCTCTTTTCAAGCGCTGCAAAATTGTAATGGGTTTAGCGGCCTGTTGTGTGTGTGGGAGATTGATGGTTCTGCTTTTTGACCCGAATCAGTGGCTAACTTCTATTTTTTCTTTCTCCAGGAAAAATGCCAGAAAACGTGCATTTCCTTTTTCTTACACAGGACAAGTCATGGACACCAACTCAATGAGATTTGTTTGAATGACATGGGCAGTCACACATACTCTGAAAGGTCTGTATTCAGTAGGGGTTGTTGATGGTTTGTGACCTTTTCAGGCTCATTATTATATAGGCTTCACAGCATGAACATTTTGTCAAGATTGTTATTTACCAATGCAATGCATGAAATGGAGCCAAATCATCCTAACTGCATCAACCCAACATGAACTGAACCCACATCACCCTAACTGCATCAACCCAACATGAAATGGACCCACATCACCCTAACTGCATCAACCCAACTGCCATGGAAACTCACACACTTTTAGAAACTCATTTAGAGGCAGGATTTCACTTTTTGAAATACTTATTTACAGTGATTTTTGTTTGCCTAAAGTAAGCTAAGTTATAGTCTTATATTATCAGACTGTCTTTATCTTGGAAAATATCATTGTCTTGAATTATTTTTCTTGATTAGATTTTTTAAATTAATAAGGTTGCTTTCAAACAATTATGATCACCGTGGAGGGTACTTGGGCCTTAGAAGTGATGCATGGTGTCATCTTGCAGCCAAGCAGGTGTTTCTTAATTCTAGAACGAAATGAGAATATATATTTCTTAGCATATAATACAATTCTCAGGTTTCTTGTGCTGTCCTGTTCGTGCTAATGCATATAAATTCCAATGACATAAAACCAGTTAGCCTGCACAATATTAAGACTTCCTAATTTTAATGCATGAAAATAACATGGTCAAGTAGTGTCAAAAGTAATTAAAGATGATTCTCCTTAATTTCTCTCATCCACCTCTCATTCTTACTCTTCATCTCACTCTCTCTGATGTTGCCCTTTATTGTTACCAAACCCAAGTGATCTGACCTGTGGCACTTTTTATTCATGCCCAACATCCAGATTGCTTGTTGAATAATTAAGTCTGTTGGTGCCTACAGTACACCTCGACAGGTCTATGTCAGAATTAATTTGAGTTTAATATTTTTTTAAAGAAAGTGTGAATTAATACAAATAAATTGATAACAGTTGAATCGTGCCTGCCTGTGGGTTGTGCTAAATGGTTTTCCTTCAGGAACCTAGATGGTTTTGTGTATATGGTTCATATAACCAGTTTTAATGTGTTATCGACCGTTATCAATGGCATTGAGCAACTGCAATGAAACTGGGTCCAGTTGTTATCCATCATTACCTTTCTTTACAGAAAGACAACTCAGACCAAAGACACAAAACTAAGTTGATTTATCATGTCAAACAAAATGTAAACGTTTGGTCACTGCCGAATCAGCTCCCTTTAGCGTGAACCCCTATAACACGTGTGAAAATGAAGCTCTTTGCACGATTGGTCAAGCAGCAATCAGTCCTTATCCATGCATACAAGAGGTCACCAATGAGTTGTTATTTGTGAGATTGGACTAAGCAAGGGGCGGGAACGGACAAAGGGATCCCTTAGAGGAAAAAAGGATTCAGATGGAGGGGTGGTGGAGTAGCTCAAAGGGGAATACAAAGAGTTATAGTTTCAGAGGTATTTTGTGCTCCAATTACTGACTGTGTTGTCAATCGTGGCTTTTCCATGAGAGAGGCTTGGCAGGGGGTCCAGCCCAATGTCAGTAGATCAACTGTGGCATCAATAGTATGAATATTCACTATACACTGCTGTTCAAAAGTTTGGGGTCACTTAGAAATGTCCTTGTTTTTTATATAAAATAATTTTCACTCCATTTACAGAACATAAAATTGATCAGAAAAACAGTGCAGACAATTTTTATGTTGAAAATGACTGTTGTAGCTGAAAATGGCTGATTTTCTAAATGTATTTTTCCAAAAACAATAAAATGTTTTAGTTTGAACATTTGATTTGTTGTCTTTGTATCATTGCCAGTTAAATATAGGGATATGTGTTTACACATTATTGCATTTTCTTTTTATTAGCTTTTTACACATCATCCTAAGTCTAATTGAACAAAATAAATCAATTTGACCTTTTATTAAACAAAAATAGAATAATAATAAATAGAATAAGCAGATCTAGTTCTTTAGTGGAAAACATTCAGCTTTATTAGCTCACACACACACACACACACACACACACACACACATATCCCTCTTGAAAGGACAGAAAACAGCCCATCCGTACAATGCAGGCCCATGACATCACATGCTACCAAACACGAACCTGCCTGGTTTTGTTATCTCTCAAAACATTGAACAGAAAAGACAAGAGGAAACACACATACACCAGTGTATGAATGGCTGTCCCCAAACCAACACCATGTGCTGAGCAGAATAGATAGAGGGTGGGGACTCAGGCCAGCCACAGGGCAAGTGTATGTGTGTGCGTGTGTGTGTGTGCGTGAATGTGTGTGTGTGTGTGGTAAGCAAGGCGGGTTCACAGAGTGATGAGACTCAAACAGCCCCTGCTTACTCAGCAACTCCTGTGCCGGGGCCTAGTTCAATCGCTTTTTCTAACAGCTCGCATCACGGCAGCCCCACTGCATAGCCCAGAGATGCGTCACGGCCTTCATAGCTGACTGGCCTGATATATCTCTGACAGAAGAGCAGTAAGCATGGCCTGAGAGAAAGAGAGAGAGAGGGAGGGATGAAGTGAAGTAGGCTTTGCAGCCAAAGAGTAAGTTTGCCTTTTCATATTATGTACAGAGGTTTTTTTCCCTGTGCACCAGTATTATGGGGGAGAAAATCACCATGAGTCATGGCGATCGACCAAATCGAAGGTGAAATTGGAGCGGCCATCTTTGTCCCAACCGCTGTTGTTGTTATTGTAGCCGGCCAACCAGATGTCCCCCCACGGACGTCCTTTTTCTCCCTTTTTTTTACATCGACTTCCCTCTGGTTTTTATTTTTATTTTCCCCACTTTAGTTCTTGCCCCTCCTCCTTCCCAGTGGGAGAACAGACAGCGCTGACCCAGATCTCAGAATGTGGATGTGGTTGCACGCAGGGAGGCAGGGATCAAAGAGGTGGGTGGGGGGTGAGTGGTTTGCATTGTCAGAAATGAAACACTTCAGTGGAAAAGTTGCATCAGGAACAGCGCTTGTGTGACAATTTTCATGCGGTTGTTAATTCTTTGTACATTTTCTATGCATTCAGTCAGCTTCTCCCAATTTAAATTAGGGCAAGACCCAAGCATCATTGAAGAAGTCAGGATATCATGGTTAACAATAGTCATGGGCATGTGTTTTCGGTGAGCCGGCTCTTGTGGCGAAAACGTTTAATCAGTTATGTTAGAACATGAAAGGCACTTTCAAATAGGCTGCGTGCTGTCTCCTTTTTTGTTTATACTAATGCATGTGGCACAAAAAGAGGATTGCAAAAGTGGTTTCTAATCTATTTATTATTCCTGCAGTGCCGAAAGGCAATCTTTTGTTAATAATTTTGTAACTCATCTGCAAATAAATGTTGAGCCTAAAATGCCTAAAAAGTAAAGAAATTACGCCAAGCAAAAACAACCATGACAAATTGCTCTAAAGGTTGTGGACCAGTTTTGGTTTTGCCTCGTAACATGCATACCCATCCAATAAGTTAAAATGTCTTTTTTGTGCTGACCCTCAGTGTGACTCAAACCCACAACCCTGTCATCAGGAGTGCCTTTCTCAATCAACTGAGCTACATAGGACTAAATAATACCCATCAACCGAGCTCTTTACTGTAGCAGGGAGAGAAACATCCATTGTGGGGGGACACACATTCTTTTCAGTGTAATAAGCTTTTTATATCCTTATCTGGAGGCCCATGCAGGATCTTTAGCAAAGACAAGCTAAAGTTCACAGATTTCTCACCATGTTAAAAAATATATTCTCATTCATTCAGACTAATTTACTCAAAATATTTCAATGGCCACAGATTTAAGCAGGTCCACTATCGCTTTACATTTTAGTAATTTAGCTGAAAAGCTTATCCAGAGTGACTTACGGGAACAATTAGTGCAAACTGCCTTGGGGGAATTTGTCTTAATGTTCAAGGACAGCACCAAACATATTTCATCTTGCTGGCTCATGGATTCACTCTAGCAACATGTCAGTTACTGGTCAGATGCTTTAACCACTATGCTGTCTGCCACCCTCTTCAAAACTTCTAAGATCAGGCTTAGCTTGTTTCGCATTAAACCAAATCCATTCCTAATTATCAACTGTTAAACAGGCTTAACTCTATTTCACGTGTTCAACCACCTCTGAACCATGGTCTGAAGAAATTATTAGATTTTCCCATTGTTGCCATTTTTCTTCATCACCCTACTCCCTTCCTCTCCTACACTCTTTCCCCCTCAATCTTCCCCACCCTGTCCTGTCCTCTCCTTCACTCCCTTCATCCCTATCTCTTTTCACTGGTTAACAATGGGGCGTCTCCCATGCTGAGGTGAATTCGATCCCTTCGCCTATCTGTCGCTCTGTTCCTGCAGCAGCAACCGGATCTCGCTGAGAGAAGCTGACCCACAACTTCACAGGGGATCAGGTGGCGGCCATATTGAATCGGCTGAATAAGTGCGCATAGTATCTGTTTACTGTATTCCCCAATAGAACTGGACAAAGGGGGGGAGACAGGCAAGAGGCCCTTAGACAGATAGATAGACAGGGCACTGAAGTGATGGGGATTGGTTATTGAAAGCTAAAGTGTACACACAATATAAGGGAAATATTTTGGTTGCCTTGTGAAATATGTTTTTTAGAATGTTGGCAAAAGTGAATATGTTAGCACTGATAGTATCCATAATATCTAGATTATGAGTATCTGTTTGTGTACTCAGGCATTCCTTTTGTGTCTGCTGACTATGTGTATGTGTGTTGGAATGTGTTTGTCCAGCTAGGACTATACTAAGATTAGTAATCCTTGAAAAATCAAGAACATTTAGGACATTTTACAGATCTTAAATTGTACAAAACAAGAAACCAGACAAGCCTAATTCAGCCGGCCCGCAATAGAAAGTGTTGATGGTGGCTGCCCTCTCAAGATTCTAACATAGGTCACCCACATGAAAGGCATTGACATTATATAATGTTGTCATGCAATAACATCACGTCAAGTTTTAATATTTTGTTAGACACCATTAACCATTGTGTTAAACTCAGTTTTTTTATGAAGTTTACCTCAATCACAGATAGTATCTATGAACTGTATGACTTTTGCCACTGGCCATTTTAAAAACGTATTAGCCAGTAATATGTCGCCACACGCTTTTACGCGTTGTGTTGAACTTAGTAACATTTCTTATTATATTTCCCTCCACCACAAGTAGCCTCTATTAACTGTATGGCTTTGGCTACTGGCCATTTTAACAGCTTATTTGCCATTCGTGAATTACATTGATACAATAACTACTGTTTCAATATAAGTGACTATAAAAGACTTTTACGTCAAGTGAAAAGAACAGCCAGCGACTATCCTGAAGAACTGCTAAGACATAGTTAAAAAATCAACCAGAAATAGTTGCAATATAACAGTAAACTATTGATGGCCGTTCTTCTAGCAGCAGGATATTAGGCTAGCAGCGCTTACTCAGATTTTCTTTTTCAAAATAAAAGCCATCATTGAATTATATAAGGCGATACAGTTAACAATCTAGTCTATTATAGTCCAATGTTTTTCTTGTCTGTTCTTTTATTAAATAGTATATTGTTAGCTATAGGGCGTTATAAATGCCGGTGAAGGCTTATATTGTGATAATGAAAATGTGAGTGCTGCCAGCATAATATCCTGCTGCTAAAATAACGCTAATGAGGCCTCGTTTGGCCATCACTACAGTAAACAGTTTCATTTTAGGCTTCCCGTAGCTACAGAAGATCGTAGCCAGCAAATGTATTGTCTATTCTGAACAAATCATCTTGTGCCACTGGCCATTTTAACAGCTAATTCGCTTTTTTGTCAAGTGAAAAGACAATAGAATCGTGTAGGTAGCGAAGGGTTTGTCTATCCTGAACAGATCCTTATATCCACCAGAACTGTTTTATTTTAGGCTTCCTCTTACGTAAAGTTGTAGCCAGCAACGTTTTTGAGTCCTGGAACCTGTTGACTGTTCCAGGAGTCGAACGCAGGACCTCTTGAAAAACCAAAGGCTATTTATGCTTCAGGTTAAAGTCTGGGTTATATAATTAATTATGGAATTATAGATTAGAGGTTAGGGTTAGTAGTTAAGATTAAGCTTAGATTTAAGATTGAGGTTTTGGGTTGACGTTCGTTTTAGGTACGGATAAGCTTTAAGATATATTTAAATTTTTTCATGTATATTTTCAGGCACCTTCATGCCTTAATAAACAGGGCAAATGGGAAAACATCATAAGAAAACATCATGGTCTCTGAAAAGTCCTGACAAGTATAGTAAAATAAGTGTTTGTCTGAATATATGTATGAGTGATTGCCTGTGCATCTGTCTGTGGGAGGTGAGGAAATGTCTCTATTCATATGGGGAGACACCAAACCACAAATGAACAGTAAACACCCATTCACACACACACACACTCATGCACACACATAAACACACTGCAAAGTCTGTGTCAAGTCTAAATTTCACACCCACAGCTCAAATAGCTCATCCGAACTGTACCACAGCTCCTCCCCTAATACAGACAGCTAATGGAAGGAAAAATTAAGCTGTAAACACACTCACACCAACATAAACATACGCTAACATTCACAGAGTAGCCCTTTTCGCCCAATCATTTCTCAAACCGAATGTTTTTTGAATGCTACAATGTTTTCTGCAAAACATTGGTCTCCAAATTATAGGCAGCGCTGAAGAATATATCAAATGAAACAAAAAATTATGAAATTCTATGCATTTTATTTGGCCTCAGTCTCCAGGATGTCATGCCTCTGCCAGGAGATTGAGACTGGGCCCTGTATGGACTGCTAAACAAAACAATGACCCAAAGCATGCATGAAAATCCTAACAGCAATAGTTGCAAGACCACAAAATCAATGTTTTACAATGGCCATCTCAGTCTCTGGACTTGAATCCAATTGAAAACCTGTGGTGTGAATTGAACAGGGAAATCAACAAGCGCAAACCTAAGACTGTCAAAGATCTTGAAATGTGTTACATTGTGGTATGGTCCAAGGTCCCAACAAAGCTGTGAGCCAACCTTGTCAGACTCATTGTAATTATAATGTTTTCTGGAAAAACATCATACTACTAATTAAAATATTTTGTGTTTGAGAAAATATTGTATTGAAATAAAAGGATATGTCACCTCCTCTTGTTTGATCTCAAAATATGACTCATTATTTATGATATGACTCAATACATTAACTTTTGCCCAATTTCATGATGGGTACCAATATGTCTTGAGTTGATGTTCATTTCCTGGGAATTCTATAAGCCCGTATGTCTGTAGTGTTCTCCAGGTGCCCACTACTGTAGGTGTGTATATGTGTGTGGTGTTCTCCAGGTGCCCACTACTGTAGGTGTGTATATGTGTGTGGTGTTCTCCAGGTGCCCACTACTGTAGGTGTGTAT
>JACXGJ010000751.1:0-47309 GCA_016801105.1 Esox niger
TGACTTTTCCCAGATGCTAACTCCTGATACCACCTACTATGGACATTTCCTCTGGTGCACTTTGCAGCAGTTGAATGTAGAAAGGCAATATTTATAAAAAGCTATCTATTAATACTGTTTTGAGCAATACAGTTTGTTTGCGCACATAATAACTGTAAATTAATTTGATTATTATTTATGACTTCACACTTGGTTCTGGATGCAGCATAGCATGCAATTTGATTCATGTTTTTGAAAGATAATATTAAGATAATATATTAGCTGCAAATATTCATATTTAGTTCTCCGTAGTTCTCCGTAAGACTTAAACATACCAACTCTATTCAAGAAGGGATCTTTCTCTTTCTATGTTTCCATCGAATGACTGCTGTCTGTATACTGTAGTCTGAACTGCTGCTGACATACCAAAGCTTTACATAATGACTGCTATTTTAGGCGCTGTTGACAAGAGATATGATCCAAAAAATCAATGCTCCATTCAAACAACATTGCTCAGCTGCTCAAAGCCAGATTAATAGGGGTACATCAGCTCAAAACGTGCACTGCCATGTGCAGCGCTAAAACATCTGTAAAATATTCAGACATTCCATGTAAGAAACACCAAGTAGGAAAGCAAACAAATGTAAATGGTTTACATGCAGCTAGTTAGCAATGGTTTACGTGTAGCTAGTCTATTGTCCAATTGATTTCCTACCCAAAACACGAACATACACACTAGCCCCCTTTTGTGTGTATTAGTCACTCACATATTTATGTGGCTGGGAGTGTCAGTTTCACCTACGAGTGAATGGAAACAGGAAATTGCACCTGCCTATTTTTTCTCTGCCTGGAGGCGGACCTCAGTGTTTGTCCAAAAGCACTCAGGGGTGTAGTTAGCAGATTTAGTCTCCAAGCCAAACAACCACTGGACATTACCTTTTTAAAATACTAAACATAAAAATACAGATATTAAAACCAACCCCTACAGCAGAAGGCTAAAACATGTGCAAGGAATACAAAACAATATAAAACAATGTAATCTTAAAGGTTACCTATCCCAATCTCTTACAACACAACCCCCCACGCCCAACCAGTACATCACTAATTCACTTGCTCTCTTTTATTCTCCCTCTGTCTTAAAAAGACACACATGAACAAAGGAGATGGAATTAGACATCATGTGAAGCACATAGCCATCTTTTTAGAAAGCATTCTTCGATGTGGAGGTGGGTTACAGTAAGAAGGATAAAATGAATGTTTTGTTAAAATGGCATCCCAGACTCCATTACTTTACTGAGAAATGTAACCCCCCCCCCCACACGCACACATTCTCCAGATCTATTTAGCTAGAGCTACTTCACCCCTGTCCTGAGAAAGAGATGGGAACAGTAGGAGTATAAAGAAGGCATCTGTTCTTAGCCAGGTCGGTCATGCCACGTTTGGGATGGTTGAAATTTGAGATCCTAAGATAAACAGCGGCAGCCTTCCAGACACAGGCCTTCTATTCATGTTTGAATACTGCAGTGGATCCCCTAAAGAAAAAATTAAGAAATAATAAAGCATTAAGATGACATTATTTGGTTTGTTTGTAAACTAATTCCTAACATGTTACTGGTGGCTAAGCAATACAATATAAAGTTTCACCTGGTTTGGTTGGATGCATGAGTAGTGCAAGCAGGCAGGTGAAAAACATTGCATTATGTTTTGTTAGTTACATTAGCAAGAAAATATTATACACATTATTTTACTTGATCTAAGCTTTTAGATGGCAGTGCCATTTCTGAAATGCAATTCAAAAGCAGTGTGTGGATTATTAAATTTGTAGTTAAATGCAAGTATGTAATTACATATAAAACATATCTGACGTGTGTTAAAAACTGAATGTTTCCATTTGTCATGCATAAAAACGTGGAAGTTTACTATTTTAGATGCTCAAAAGTTGCTGTGACAAATGCCCAGTTCACAGATAATAAGTATATCTGATGTATTAGATAATAATTTTTTTATAGTATATATGTATATTTATATATGTCAATGGAATGTCATTATATGTTATGAAATGAACAATAGTTTTTGTCTTTATTACACTGTTTTTTTTACAGAAGGAAGTGACATCATCAGATTGTGTTTCACCTACTCCGGACATTGTGTCACTATTATATTATGACCTAAGTGGCATCCCGAATCATTTGGGATAAATTTTCATCCAGTTTTCTTCAAGCTAGTTTGGCAAGCATTTTAAGAAATACGTATACTGGCCGTTCTCTATATTTCAAATAGCAATCTTTATTTCTGATCACTGATTTCTATTCTCAAGGACAGCTTGTCTACGATAGCTGACTCATTGAACAGCTGCATCTTTGTGTTAAGAGTGGCTACAGGTAATCAACAATGCATCCATTTACACAGAGACTGTCTGCAAAGGGAATAGCTTTCAGTAGTGCTGGATGATTGTATGCATTAGACTTTGAATGGCAAACTTATCAAGGAGGTTGACAAATGTTTATGGTCATTGCATGATATTCTCAGAAATATGGTATTTTACACTGAGGATCTATCATTAGCATACAGTGGGGAGAACAAGTATTTGATACACTGCTGATTTTGCAGGCTTTCCTACTTACAAAGCATGTAGAGGTTTGTAATTTTTAACATGGTTACACTTCAACTGTGAGAGACGGAATCTAAAACAAACATCTTGAAAATCACATTGTATGATTTTTTAAAATAATTAATTAGCATTTTATTGCATGACATGAGTATTTGATCACCTACCAACCAGTAAGAATTCCGACTCTCACAGACCTGTTCGTTTTTCTTTAAGAAGCCCTCCTGTTCTCCACTAATTACCTGAATTAACTGCAACTGTATGAACTCGTTACCTGTATAAATGACGCCTGTCCACACACTCAATCAAACAGACTCCAGCCACTCCACAATGGCCAAGACCAGAGAGCTGTGTAAGGACATCAGGGATAAAATTGTAGACCTGCACAAGGCTGGGATGGACTACAGGACAATAGGCTAGCAGCTTGGTGAGAAGGCAACAACTGTTGGCGCAATTATTAGAAAATGGAAGAGGTTCAAGATGACGGTCAATCTCCCTCGTTCTGGAGCTCCAGGCAACATCTCACTTCGTGGGGCATCAATGATCATGAGGAAAGTGAGGGATCAGCCCAGAACTACACGGCAGGACATGGTCAATGACCTGAAGAGAGCTGGGACCACAGTCTCAAAGAGAACCACTAATAACACACTACACCGTCATGGATTCACATCTTGCAGCGCACGCTCCCCCTGCTCAAGCCAGCGCATGTCCAGGCCCATCTGAAGTTTGCCAATGACCATCTGGATGATCCAAAGGAGGAATGGGAGAAGGTCATGTGGTCTGATGAGACAAAAATAGAGCTTTTTGGTCTAAACTCCACTCGCCGTGTTTGGAGGAAGAAGGATGAGTACAACCTCAAGAACACTATCCCAACCGTGAAGCATGGAGGTGGAAACATCATTCTTTGGGGATGGTTTTTTGCTAAGGGGACAGGACGACTTCACTGTATTGAGGGGAGGATGGATGGGGCCATGTATTGCGAGATCTTCCCTCAGTAAGAGCATTGAAGATGGCTCGTGGCTAGGTCTTCGAACATGACAATGACCCGAAACACACAGCCAGGGCAACTAAGGCGTGGCTCCGTAAGAAGCATCTCAAGGTCCTGGAGTGGCCTAGCCAGTCTCCAGACCTGAACCCAATAGAAAATCTTTGGAAGTAGCTGAAAGTCCGTATTGCCCAGCGACAGCCCCGACACCTAAAGGATCTGGAGTAGGTTTGTATGGAGTAGTGAGCCAAATCCCTGCTGCAGTGTGTGCAAACCTGGTCAAGAACTACAGGACACATATGATCTCGGTCATTGCAAACAAGAAAAACAAAGGATTCTGTTCTAAATATTAAGTTATTATTTTCTGATGTATCAAATACTTCTCATACTTCTAGATTTTTGTTTTAGATTCTATCTCTCGCAGTTGAAGTTTACCTATCAGAAAAATTACAGACCTCTACAAACCTGCAAAATCAGCAGTGTATCAAATCCTTGTTCTCCCCACTGGATCCATCCATATTCATTCAATGGGCTTACACTGACCACATAAAATGCATACACTGAATGCATTGTTTAGATAAAAATTCACATTATCTTTCGATAAATGTGGTTGAGTCTGAGCTGCCAATACAACGAATCTGTTTCAGTAAGACTCCAGGTGGGTGCTGGTGAGTTTCTCTGCAGTATCTTTGCAGAGGTAAAACTGTTCTGAGCTTCATGATAAGAGACAGGATCAGGACCTCAGTGATGTCCGTTCAGGACATGTAGATTCTGCTAGGGGCCAGTCAACATGCAAGATGGCGAGATAGCATGGAGTTAAACAGATCATGTTTCCATTTTCTAGCAAACACACACACACACACACACACACACACTACACACTACACACACACACACACACACACACACACACACACACACACAAACACACCTGTTTCTGCACCAACTGTAATCATAAGCCAGAGGCAAACCAAACCAGGCTAAACCTAACAGACATTTAGAGCCACTACTGTTTATTATTCTGCCTGCTCCACATAACCACCATCTCCTGAAATGACTCATGTACCAACAATGACATTAAATGCTCTCTGTCTTGACTTTGCTTTATAGCACTGAATCTAATGAGCTTTATCTTCTTTCTAGCAATGTTTGCTTGTGCATCTCCTGAGATTCAGGACATAGGTTTCAAAACAAAATAAATGCTTTAGAGGCTTTACAATCAAGAAAATCATCCACAAGAAAACACCTGAAAGCAGTCTTTGTTTTATGCCTATATACCAGTCACATACATTTTACAGCTAATAAAAAATGTGTCTTGAGTACAGTGCTGTATTATTAGTGCCAGCACTCAAGATTGTGGCAACAACAAGCTGGCCAGTACTCTGAACATGTAAGAGATTTATCAGGCTGTCAACAGAAGCTGAAGCAATACCTGTCTGCATCTCACATGTTAATTATCAGCTCACAGTGTTTTTTAAAGGGCTTGACAGAAGAAGCAAATTGTGAAAACATGATTTTAACTGAAATCAGACAACTCGTTACCCAAATTAAACAGAACTGAAGGAAACACTTAACAGCTTTCATCAAAATGCACAGTTTATGATCATCTCCCACTTTGTGATATACTGTTTATCAGTCCCGCAAAGAAATCCAAACAAAAGTAAAGTGGTTGTGAATCATCAATGCTATTTTGTCTCCAGGCGATGGCACACATTTATGTATTGACCTTCCCTATTCTGTTCTGCTTCGCCAGGAACTGTCAGTGTAACAACCCCAACACAGATTCTCAGCTTTCATTACATTCTGGAAACCTCATGACAATAGACACTATTACAAAAACATAAAGTCTATGTTTTTATATGTTTTGCAGAGGTACGTTTTGCTATATCGAGATGGATTTTCATTATTATGTTAGATTAAATACTTTCGTATGTGATTGTTACATTCCATCTTGGACTTCATGTTAGAGGCAGATGAACATGATGACCATTATGTTTTCAGGAATCCTGTAGTGTATGCCAATGACATAAAATTGCATCCCAACCGGAAAACGTGTCATTTATATATATTGGAAATAAAGAGTCTGAATAATAATTTGACCCTGTGATGATAATTTTCTCACAAATCCAACTGTCGGAAGTCACAGATGTATATTAGACCTAATTGACTATCAGGAACATGTTAATGTCATTCATTTTGCTATGGACATGTTTCAAAATACTTGTGAAGATAAGCAAAGTACCAATCAAGTAAATGCAATTGAAAAAAAATCTACTTCAAAGAAAAAAGAAAATGTATCAAGACATAATGAATAAGCAATGTGGATGTTGTACACACAGAGTTGGAAATTAAGTTGGCCCGTTCGCCTCAGGCGAGATGTTTACATATTGGGCAAGTTTAATTTTAGAACCCCTAGTCCGTCAGGCAAGTGAAGGTTTGCCGATTTATTCAAGGGAGTTTTAAATGCGGTGATTAAGATAATGAGTCATCAGCCATCGCATTATGAGGCTCCAAATCAGTCCACCAGAATCGCCTTGAAATGAAGAGTCGGAACCTTCGCAAAGCCCTGCACATTTGGTAACTCTAGCTACAACAATATAGTATTCTAATATGTTTGTCTCTGTACAAGCCACAAAACACGACATCATTTTAGAAATAGTTTAGCACCAAAACAGAAATTACCTTTGTGGGGGATAGATTTTCCACAACACCTTTAAGACACTACTGGCTCTGCTTTTGCCATCCAGCTGGTCCTATTGCAAGAGGATAGTGATGACCACAGAAGTGGTTTCAATTCTTTTCCTCATTAAATTAGATTTGGTTCAGGTAATGCCCTAATCAGTACCACTTTTAGTAAAATTAGGTGTGTCTGTGTTGGAATTTAACAGACACTGGAATGGAATAGCGGCCATACATGTTGAGATGCTGACTTAAAAAAAAATAAGAGTGGTCTCTTATTTTTTTCCAGAGCTGTAATTATCATGATTACTATTACATACCATCAGTAGTTATATCATGTTCATTAGCCCACCAGATACCGTTTACATTCATTGAAGGTTAAATTCATGTTATCGTCAATGCAACCTACATTTGAGTGAATATTTTGTATGCACTATTTAAAAATATAATATTTATATTTTACACAAGGTTGGATATTTTTGCATGACTTGCAGTTACAAAACTGTTCTCTCATTATAGGTGGTTATATAATATTCTGCACGGACTAATTTAACATGAATACTGGAAGAATATATAGATAACATTAATTTATAAACTACTAGCCCTTTTCATTGCTCTGTAAATATAGTTAGAAACAGGGCTAGTAACATTTTACCCGGACATTTCGGCCTACTAACCCAGCTGACCAAGTGCCAAAAATCATTAAGATCCACCACTGTGTACACTACCGGTCAAAAGATTTAGAACACCCCCAGTGTTTATAATTTGTATTGAACTTAAAGTAGTTAAAGTCCAGTGAATAACCTGAAATGGTACAAAGGCAAGTGGTAATACTGCCTTCATTGTACTGAAGAAAGTAGTATATTGTATCATAATGGTGAGAAAAAGGCAATTAAAAAAGGAAGAGAGTCAGACCATTATAACCTTTAAAAGTGTAGGTCTTTTATTGAGAAATGGCTAAGGAGGCCAACGTGTCAGTGAGTAGTTCTCCACCATCAGAAGCCGCTTGGAAACAGGAGGAATCTCTGATAGCTAGAGGTCTGCCAGGCCCAAAGCCACAACAGAATCAGAAGGCAAGTATCTGAGAGTCAACAGCATGCATGATAGGCAGCTCACAGGACAACAGCTTCAAGCACAGCTTAACACTGGTTGATGTAAGCAAGTCTCAGTTTTTTTTTCAACTGTAAAGAGAAGACTTAGAGCTACAGGTCTGACAGGTTGAGTGGCAGTAAGAAAGCCATTGCTTAGATGGCACAATAAGAAAAAGTGGCTTGTCTGGCCCATGAAACAATGTCAGTGGATTACTGAAGACTGGGGGGAGTTGTACGTCGTTAAGTAGGTAAAAGGGTGGGTAACACCAGCAGTCGAACATGTAGGTGGAAGCGTGGTAACATTATACAATAAGGGTACATAAACTTCCATTATCGAATGCAGTATTTAACATGAACAAATGATGAACAAAGACATAAACGGTGTATAATGATAACCCCAACTTTATTAATGATTTACAAACGCATGAACTAACAGAATGTAGCGTAATTTGTTCATGTTGAAACAGAACATTCTCTTGTTGGTAGTTAGTGATTATTATTGTAAGCTCATTCATCACTTTACTTAAGGGGACATTATGTCATGAAACACCTTAACTCTCCAGGAACAAATGCAAGGATCTGGTTTGTGGACTTCAGCTCGCTATTCAACACCATCATCCATGACATCTTCCATACCAAACTCCTCCAGGTCATTGTGCCAGCCTCCACCTGTCTGTGGATTACAAACTTCCTGACCAAAAGGAGTCAGCAGGTGAGGCTGGGGAACACCACATTCAGCACCGGAACAATCAGTATGGGTGCCCCCCAGGGTTGCGTGCACTCCCCACTGCTCTTCTCCCTCTACACAAACGACTGCACATAACGAGACCCATCTGTCAAACTACTGAAGTTTGCACATGACACTACAGTCATTGGCCTCATCCGGGACGGTGTCAAGTCTTCCTACAGACAGGAGGTTGAACAACTAGTCCTCTGGTGTACTCAGAACAACCTGGAGCTTAACAATCAAAACTGTGGCGATGTCTTTGGACTTCAGGAGGAGCCCCATGACTCTGCCCCCCATCACCAATCTCAAAAACCCTGTGTCTGTAGTGGAATCCTTCAGGTTTTTCTGGGATCCACTATCTCCCAGGATCTAAAGTGGGAGCCCAACACAGATGCCATCATTAAAAAGGCCCCGCAGAGGATGTACTTCCTGTGCCAGCTAAAGAAGCTTAACCTGTCCCAGGAGCTACTGATCCACTTTTACACAGCCATCATCCATTCTGTGCTCTGCACGTCCATCCCTGTTTAGTTTGGATCTGCCACAAAACTGGAAAGGAACAGACTACAAGACAGTCAGAACTGCAGAAAAGATCACTGGTGCCAACATGCCCTCCATCCAGGTCTTACTAAAACCAGAGTCAATAAAAGGCCAGGAAACATCACAGCAGATACGTAATATCCTGGATACAACCTGTTCCAGCCCCTCTCCTCTGGTAGGCGCTACAGAGCACTGTAAGCCAAAATTATCAGACACAGGAACAGTTTCTATACACAGGCCATCACTCTGATGAATAGTCAAATATAGTCACTTAGTGCCAGGCACAATCCCTGTATAACCACCCAGTAACTCTGACCCTAACATCCACCTATCTACTACTTATTTATTTTTAAATGTTTTGTCATCCTGCAATTCAGTGTTGTTCATAATGTATATATACTGTATATATCATATCCACCTACCTCATGTACATTACACCTGCACAAAAAAATATATATATAATAAACAGTCACATTAATCAGTCAATCAAATTTAATTATTTCCATCTCTTCTTACATCAGACATTTCACACATTTCTCAACCTGCAGTAATGTTGTTCTAATGTATAAAATACCTTCGTATTCAGCTGGTGTGGTAAAATCTTGCAAAAGATGCAAATTACCTTCCTGTTAACACGAATATAACATGGCTAAACAAGCTAGCAAAGTGCTAACCGAAACAAACAACCAACACCAAAGCTAGCATACAGCTAAATGGAGCCAGCTAACAGGAACTAGCTAATTGCTAACCCTTACATTGCAACAACTGCAAAGTTCCTAAACAATACTGTTACGAAATTCAATAACATTAATCCAAGGGATATTGTTGGAGTGTTGTTTTTGAAAATAAAAAAAGTTTATACAGTTACAAATTTGTAATTTATTTATTTTTTCAAAGGAAGGCACCACCATCATGGCATTTTACATTCAACATAGGTTTTATGTCTAGTTCATAGTTCTAAAATTGCTCTGCTTCTCCAATCCTCTACATATACACTTAAACAGGCAAGTATCAACATTTCTAGTGTATCTTTGTACAATATTGACCTGGAAAACAGGATAAATGTTGAGAAAGAAAACATGGCTTACGAGAACGTGCAGATGTTTGTTTGGATGTATTCAAGCCCAACGCAACGCAACCATGTCTCTCTGCCCCCTACTGGCCAACCATTGTAAGTGCCCTTTAATATATGTAATGTATCCCCATTTCAAACAATACATAACCTTATATGCGACCATACATATTGTGGATGTCACACCTATTTGAAGACACAAGTAGCCAGCTTACCTTTGTAATAATGCACACTGTAATCACATTTACAAATTGTATTATGTTTTGAATAATGTATATTACATAGCCTATTGTTCATGCAAACAACAAGCTACATGAATGCATGTCCTGCATCAACATTAAACAATTACAGTACAAACTTTGTTCCTACGAACAAAGCATGAGTTTATGTCCTGTTTCAACATGAACAAATGACACTGCACACTGTTAGTTAATGCATTTGTAAATCATTAACGAATGAAGGGTTATCATTATTAAAAATGTGTTCATGTCATAATTTGTTAATGTAAACTACTGTATTCATTAATGGTAGTTCATGTACCCTTATCGGAAAGTGTTGCCGGAAGCATGATGCCAGGGGCTGAATCCAGAGTGGGCGACTTGCACAGAATCAGTGTGCCTCAATATGAGGTGCATGGCAATGAGAAAGCAGTTCTGATGTCCAAACCTGTACACAGGTGAGTGGCATCCTGAACCAAAATGGTTACAAAACATTTTGCAGCACCATGCAATACCCTCTGGTGTATGCCTAGTTGATCAGGGGTTCATTCTAGAGCAATATAATTACCTAAAGCATAGCTCCAGGCCATGTCAGAACGATCTTAGAAGAAAATTACAAAATGGTAGACTTCAAATAATGGAATGGCCCAGTCACCAGACTTAAACCCCATTGACCTGATTTGGGATGAACTGGGCAGAAGGGTGAAAGGAAAGCAACTTTCAATGCCAACACATTTATGGGAACTTCTGCAATAGTTTTGGGAAAAACGGTTCGAACAATATCTGATTTCCATTGTAGAAATAATGCCACAAGTGTGTTCGACTGTTATGTCTGTGGCCCCTGAGAGTCAAAAAGGTCAAATAAATGTTTTTTTGTATCACAAACCCCTGAGATTCCTAATTATTTTTAATTGCTTACCAATGCAATTTAACTGCTTACCAATGCAATTACAGCTTAAAGATTTTATGGCATCATAATCCTGGTATAACCTCTCTTATAAATCCGGTGGTTTATGAAAATAGATCAAGACAGTAGCATTATAAAGACATGTTTGTAACAGGTAAAGGGACACATGGAAGTCCTACAAAGATATGTAGTAGTTGATTTTTGATAGTAATGATGAACACAAATGAATCGTACACTGAGCCATTGCCTAAGTAAAAATGTTCGTGAACGAGTGACTCGGTCAGTTTTATCGTTCAATTGAAAGGTTGATTCGTTCATTTGAACATCTGCCAGCGGAGTTCTGCGCCGACCACAGGCTTCCAACTCAGTAACCTACTCTCCGTCCAACAGCTGTAAGTTTGACGTTCTCAAAGAAAATTTGATTAAAAAAAGTAGCGTTGTAAATAAAAGTTTGCAACAGAGAGTTTGACTCATGGCTTTCATTACTTAATGTAGTAGCTTTTTGATATATAATTGTGATGATAAACATAATTGTAATCATAGAGTAAAACATGCGGTTGCTTAAGTATAAAACACACGTAAACACATTATTTACGGGGGAGGAAAGGGGACTTGACTGCAGGCATTATTGACTCAAATGAACAAAATGACCCGAAAGCATCAACCTTTTTACAGAATGACTCGACATGATCCGAGTCAGCAGAAAAAGTCTAACTTCCCATCACTACAAGACAGACGAACGTCAACGGCGTCATTATTGCATGCGTAATTTTGAAGTGGTCAATTCACATTAAGCGCAGCACTACTGCAAACGTTCTTTGTTTATTGAACTATAACACCTTGCTGGGAACTTGTTGAAGTTCATGGTGAAATGTTTTTATCTTGGTTTAGCATTTGACTTGGCCTTCAAAGTTTTGGCAAACAGCGTTCCGGTTCCTTTTTTAGGGCATGCCTAAAACATACATTTTCACGAACATTGTCCAGCCTGTGATTTATCAGTTCCTGCACATATTTAATACATAGTCAAGCGTTGTGGGTTAGTGTTCGACTATTTGCCATACAAATATTACTTAACGATTTGTTAGCTTTTAATAGGGTTACTGATTACTAAATTGTCTTTAATTTAATGAATTAACAGCTTAACTACAGCCTATTGTACTGATTGGATTTACACATGTTCTATTTGAGATGGCTACTACTATCAAGCTAGCTGATGCAAATTGACTTACTACATATGCAACCAAAAGTAAATACTCACGAGATGACCCAAGCTAGTGTCTTGAAGAAAATGCACGGCAAACAATACCTTTACTTGGTATGGTACATTGAGTGTTTTCTGTGTTATATCAGCTCATATGAGCAAGAGATGCACACTTAGACGCTATAAATAGACTTGATTACGCCGTTGAGGTCTTGACATTCGCGGCCTGTCTACTCTTTCAATCAATCAATCAATCAATCACTGTTGACGTGCTGTATGCTGCTTGCTGTTTGCTGTTACCTACCCAATGCTAAGTACCATTTTTATGCCTTACCATTGTAATTGTAGTAGCTACTTCACGGAGGAGAACTGTCATCTTCAGTTAAATATAGCAGAGTTAGAGGCTGGGCTTCAAACGCAAATGTCAGGCAAGGATTATGTTAGTGTTGAAATTGGGAAAACTGCGTCTGTGCCGCCAGGAAGAAACAATCGTGTTGTTAGCCTACTGCTCTACTGCTCTTGGGATGCAAAAAAGATTTATCATGTGCACATGACCAATATGGTTTGTTGAGTATCACTGACTTGTTGTTGGGTGTAGTAAATATTACATGACAAATAGTAGCATAATAGCCTAAATGAGAAATTACATGTAATATTGTAAAAAGTATTCTTTGTCTACCACGGTTATACAGTTTACTGTGCTACTCAATTCAGACATTGCCTGCCAGACAGGAGCCCCACACCTGGGCACAGTGCCCTTGCTCCCACTTGATGAGCACTTTGCTGTCACACAATACAACAAGGGAAGTGCTGTAGCGAATGTTAACTGTAGGTAGTAGTAACTGGTAATGACAGTCTCCTTTATTCCAAAATTGAATCAACTTAATAACTGGACCTGGAGGACAGCTTGACAACAAAAGTCTAGCTAGCGGTCTATTGGATTGGGACATAATCAATATTACTTTGTTATCAACCTTGTTACAGGCAGGGTAAAATGTGAATTTAAATGTAACAACTATTTAGTATGAATAGCATTAAAGAGGATTGGAAAGTCCATGACATTGCCGCAATCAGGTAAATATCGATCATTATGTCAACAAATTCACTGGGAATGTTGTCATTAGCTACTGTGAGCAAAGTTAATTCAATTTTAAATGTTTGCTAATTCTTTTTAATTTACAGTACCGTTAGGTGAGAGAAAGAAATGTTTTATGGGTATCACTGGGAGAATAGCAGATTTAAAGTGTATAGTATTGTGACAATTTGACATAGCTTATTAACTTGACAAGGTGCTTTGACAGCTATAATACAACTATACTCATGACAATATGGTAGACTTACATTTAAAAAAAAATGGGTATGAATTCCTAAGTGCCTGACTCTTTCCTATGGCTATAAACCAACTAGGTTCATATCACCACAAGTTAAAATGTTGAGCTAATAAGGCAACACGTTTCCTTTTAACATTTTCTTCCTCTCTCCAGGAGACAGAAAGTTTAATTTTCTCATTTACATGGCATAATTACCGGCATATACAGAGATACACGGAGCATGAACTTATTCGAGTGTAAGCGAGCTAATTATAACCTAATTACAGGCCCAGCTTACCTTACCTCCATTAGGACACAGTGGGTTGGAGAGGATGGGTGAAATAACTACTCTTGCTTTACTGAGTTTTAGTTAAGGCAAGTGTTTATTACCACCAATCATCTAAAAGCTATTTTTAAAATATAATCTAATGACAGCACCTTTACTGTACTGTGTTATCTTACTTTGAATCCAATCACAAGCTTTTAACCTGACTATTAAGATACATTTTATTTGTTTACACAAATTAACTTTATTAGGTCATAAAAAATTGTAGCTGGCTGAAGTGGCTATTCATATTAAAGCTTTTAGAACAACCACTGACTATATTCAAAATAGGAGTCTTCGTTTTCACCATTTCACCATTAGTGCAACCAATTTCCTGATCTTTCTTTCTGTTTTCCTCTCTTCATTCAAAGTTCTTTATAATTTGCCAGCGGACAGCCTGGAGCATTTTAGCCAGAGCCTGCTCCAGTTTTGTTGTGTTGTGCTGGATTACCATCACAGATGACAGCCCTGACAAGTTTGAGGCAGATGGTTCCTAACATGGCATCAGTTACAGGTCTTACAAGGAAACCCTTTCATCCTTTGTTTGCCCTTTGCTCACTGCACACAGTGAACAACAGAGATCACATCATTAAAATCAATATTTTTTACAATCAGCCGTTACAGCAAACCTAACTGCAGAGCAGATGTCAGATAGATGGGGTGTGTAACAGCCTTACCAAATTCAATGGTCTGTTTTGTTTTTGTTTACTGGTTGACTTGAGCTGATCTTCACTTAGAAACAGTTTAAGGTCAAGTGGCGAACACAGATTCTCGGTCGGTGTAGCCCTAGCTGGAGGACAGAACTGCAAAAAGACCTGCTTTGTCTATCTCCTGCCCTCTCTTTACTCTTCAATGTTTTTTCAAAAGAAAGTAGTATGAGCTATCAGGGTCCATACTGTTTGGCCTTGAAAATTGTCAATAATGGAGTTTGTTTTTAAAAGGACAGTGAGGCACCAAACAGAGGCAAGACTGTTTGTGACATGGAAGCAAGCTGCAGGACTACCAACAGCTGGCTAAACAGTCTTCAGGACCAAAAGAGGCCAGCTGCAGCTCTCAGGCCCAGATGAGGCTGTTACTTTCTGGCAGGATGAATGGGTCTGTTTCAACTCTTACGTCCTCTTCATCTTCTGTGGTGATTTCACATCTACGAAAATGTTCTGTATATAATGCACAGTATTTCCAAAACGCTAAATCCCAAACCACCATCACTGTGAATAATATCTTACACATACAGTACAATCCCAATATTGACACAAGCATGCTTAATACTGTAACCCTATTAACATTCATCATATAACAGATTTCTAGTCTGATATCAAGATATCTTTGTCATCTGTGAAGAACAGGACTGGTATTTTCCGAAATGTTAGAACACTCCTGTGGTATTAACATATTTGCAATAAAACAATCCGGGGAATTTAGTGGTTTTAGTGAATTATTTTGCAATGCCTGTAAACAGTTCAATGGAGGAGATGGCTCATTTGCATATTGTCCTGTAGTAGGATTCAAGACTGACATGTTAAACACATTTTTCATTCAATACATTGCTATTATTTGTCCAAATATACTCCAATTTCCACACTCTAATGTGACATTGAATTGTAAAAAAAATGCCTTTCCATACGTTCCATAACATTCTATGAAGGTATAGGAATGTACAAATGGCCACATTTATATGATTGCTTGCCAGAAAATTTTACGAAGTGTGTCATGTTTTTACTGTGTGGGTATTACAACATTTGTCAAAAAGAGTTCATGATGTTGAAATGCTGTCAGTTCCAATTGAAAACCTCCATGGAGCAACCAGGTACTTGATGAACTACATACATTGAACTTCTGTGGATAGGAAATTCTGTAAAACCTGGGGGGCAGCAAAGCCATCACATTCACACCAAACCACTATGCTGTATTGTTTTCCATTGTGCATGAATACAATCCTTTTAGGTATTTTGGTCTTCACAAAATATTGTCCACAAAGTGTTAATGATGTTAGGAAATAGGTAATCTCCACAAAACAAAAACAACAGCAAAAAACGATTAATAACCAAAAGGTTACCAATACAACATATTCTTTTATATCTCTCTTCTTTTTCTCATAAGAATAAAGCTGCTTGAAGTGACGATGGTTTAAGGGGGCCAAATGATGTCTTAGTTACGTGTGTGCATCAGATAAGAAAACAGGCACGATAATTACTCCCATGCTGAGTCAGTATGAAAAAGGAGAATTCAGCAGCTGCTGCCTGCCTGATTATCCTGAATTTGGATTGCCTTCCAGGCAAAAATATTTATGCTGGGCATACATTACACAATTTCTAAAATGTTAACAACTTTGACATGCACACATTAATCAATTTCATTGTCCTTAATATTTTATTACATCCATCCCAACCCTAGAATAAGGGTGCTCACATTACAGTAGGGACAACTACTTGATCCTGCCCTGCATTTGTCAGTCAGAGAAAAAAGGTTTGGTCATTGTTTTGTTCTAATATGCAGACAGCCTAGTGCTCTTTGGCTAGTCACCTTGTAGACCCACAGACACTATGAGCCATAACAAAAGTTTTATGCAAATGTTGTTTAGTTGTTGCCTTATGATAGCACTATGACTAGAAGTCTCCAGGAACGTCTAGCTCGACTCACACAAAATACATCTAACTTATTTCAAACTGGATGCAACTTCTGAACGAGTGCATCTGTTCTAGGAAATTCTTTAGTCTCTCACGTTCAACAGAACACAGACTGACAAACTTCTACTGGCCATCAGTTTTAAACAGAACGCTGGCAACAGAACACTCGCACACTTCTCTCCGCAAGTTCTTTCAACTAGAAGATATATTGTCCCACTGCATCTTACAAAAAACACCCCAGGAAAACCATAATAAACATTGAAACAGAGATTACAGTTTTGTGACTAATTGGCATGTGTTGTGTTGTTTGGGAAAATAATTGGCCAGAGACAGTGGCTGTACTGCTCTTTGGGGACTAATCCGTGAAGCGACGTTATTCATATTTATTCTCCCTGCTCCGAAAAACATAGATTTTCCTGTCTCACCTGTCAAGGCCATGAAAGAAAGGGATGATTAATGATATAGCTTTTTCTTTTAAGTACCATCATAGGTCTACCCAGAGCCACACATTAAGATATTTTGGTGAGATTTTTTAACGGCTGCCATGTTAGCACATTTATCTCGATATTTTGGTGATTTTGCAATATTACAGTCCTCCAGACAATTCCTTGTGTAATTACCGGCAGTTAAAAAGCAAAACAGAGCAGCTGCATTTTTTATATTTGAGAAAATGTTGATTCATGTCTTTACTGGTATGTGTTGTGTTCTAAAGAAATTGCATATCTAAAAACAAGTCTGCTTCACTAGACATCTTCAGGCTTTGAAATCAATCAGGAATGAACAGTGCAAGCAGGACATATTAAATATCACTCAGAGGTGAGTACAGAGGACACAATGCACTTCAGAATGTTCAGCTGCATGGGCCAAACTCTCACTATGATTCTGAGACAGCTCCTCGTCACCAAAAGATGGCATTGCATCTCTCTTGCTCTCTCTCGTTTTAATTATGAGGTACTGTACTTAGAAAATTCACAAGGTTTCCTCAGGCCAGAGTACAACTTGCCATCAGAGATTGATGAATATATTAATGTATTTCTCTGTTTTTGTCAGCAAATCACATCATCAAATGCAATCTTTTGCAATGGAATCCTTTGTATTAAATAGAACATCTGGAATAATCACAAAGTAGATGCTACATTTTAGAAGCATTAGAGCACATAGTTTGTGTATCAATGTCTTAATTCCAAACGAATGCATGTTAAAGCCAGATTGAATAAAGCATCATACAAGATTTTGAAAATGCACATATTTTATAAAGCAGTACAGAAGAAGAGTTAGGAGTGTGGGAGAATCTAACATGAAACTGTTTCATGATCTATCAGGCTGATCCTGGCTTGCAATATTAAAAGCACACATCTAGGAAGATGTCCTGCTGTTATGTGCAGTACTGCCTTTATTCTGGGAACAGATCTAAATCATGTTGTGCCAACATTTCACATTGTTGCATAGCAACCACAGGGCAAAATAACCTTAATACAGTTGAAATGGCATTCATTTGGTTCTATGGAATAAAAACACTAGGAAGGTAAAATGACGGTAAAATAATGACTTTATGGTGCAATTAGACAAAAAAAACAAATACGCAATCATGTGAAATTGCACATACGTTGCAACTGTCAGAAGGAACAAGGAAACAGTTGAAACAGATCAAAAGTGCACTTTTGGTCATTGCCCCTAAAGCACTATGGTCAGAAATACCAGTACGATGTGCAGAAAAAAGGGTATAATTTCAGATGCCTCAAGTGAAAAATGAAAAAGGGATATTTGTCAGTTTGAAGACAAGGTTCAACAGATACTTGGCTTGCAAATGTTATAGTAGTCTAATTACAGAAATGTTCTAATAATCCCACCACTACTGTGGAGATAAGGCAAGGCCATAATCACAAATCGCTGTAGTTTATTAAAATAGTTTTACAATTTGTCACAGGATTATAGCAATGTTATATTGCAAAAAATAACTTTCCCATCACTATTTTGTGATATCCTGTTCGTAGTTACTGCATTGCTCAAAATAATTTAGGGAACACTTCAGGTATCAATGAAAGAAACATATTAAAGATCAAAATCTTTACTATACATTGTGTAATTCATTGAGAACAAAATGTCATAACAACAGTCAGTGGAAACCAACCTATTGGGGGCTGGATTCAAAGTCACACCGAAAATCTAAGAAAAACAATTGAAATCACAGGCTGTTGAAACTTTCGTGCAATATCTGGGCATGCTCCTGATGAGACGGCAGATAGTGTCCTGCGTGATCTCTTCCCAGACCTGGATAATGGCATTAGTGAGCTCCTGGACAGACTGTGTCACTACTTGGAGGCATCAGATGCACCAATGTATAACATCCCAGAGGTTCTCAATTGGATTCTGGTCTGGGGAACGTGAGGACCCGTTAATGGCCTCAACATCTTCCTCATCCTACCTTTGCAACCTGAATGGGCTGAAGGTAACACCTCATGCTACCAGTAGTGACAAGGACTGTAGCAAAACACAAAACTAGACAATAATCAGTCAGGAAGGATGAGGAGAGCACCACCTGATAAACCATTCCCTGTGGCCATCACTTGCAAAACCATTCCCTTTTGGGGGTTGTCTTGCTGTTGCCTCTCCAGTTCACCTGCTGTTACTTTCATTTGCCCCAAAACAGGTGACACTGGTTCACAATAGCTTATGCTTTCTGACTGTACAGATTGATATCCCTGAAGCTTAATTGACTTGGTTTTAGACTGGGATGATTACATGTTCCCTTAACGGTTTTGAGAAGGGGATAAGTCACAGTGGATAAGTTTCTGCTAAATTACTTACATTAAAATGTAGGGTGCATTGAAACATGTAGCAAGCCAAAAATATTTTAGGTGTAACTGAAGCATTACATTTCGTGAATACTGTCAAATTCTGCCACGGCAGGCATGCCCTGTCAGTGAGATCCAATGCCCTCTCTCCCTCACAACACCTGTTAGTTGCTATTTCCCTCACCTGTGTTCCTTATCATTGTTCCTATTTATCATATTCTTTCTTCGTCAGTAATTGTTTTGAAGGTTTTCTTTTGTAATGTTTTTCTGTTCTTCCTGTACCTGTGTCATGCCTCCTACAAGCAACATTACCAACACATTAATTCTATTCTAAGTCAGTCCTCTCCTCAACATGCATCTTATTCCAGTGCTTTCCATGCATTTTTTGCATTTTTGGTTGTTGTTAAAATACCCAAAGAATATGTTTTAGTTGAATGAACATGAGATGAGAATATTGGGATATTTAATTTGTCGATGCTTTACTGACTCTACAGTCTGTAAATATTATCTACAGCCTGTAAATATTATTTCAATGAACTACCTATATCTAAAAACATAGGCTAATTGCAAAGTAAAACACACTTAGTTGTACCTGAAGCCACATAGAGTAATTTTTTCAAAACAATCCACTATTCAGTTCTGTCCCGTGACTTGGTTATTATGTCGAAATGTAATACAATTGATCAAAAATCCTTAGAAGAAACAGTTTGACATCATAAAGCTTCTACATGGTCAACATACTGCCATCAGACCATTTTAGAAATGTTTTAACTCTCTAACAATGGATATACAGCAAATAGTCAATAGCTCTCTGCAATCAGGCATTTTCCCAACATCTCTAAAAATAGCTGTCATTAAGCCCCTATAAAAAACGAGAACACTGGATGCATCTATACTGAACAACTATAGAAACTGTATCAAATTTCCCTTTTATAGCCAAGATCATTAAGATGGTTGTCTTCAATCAACACAACAATTTTGTGAACTCAAGCGGTCTCAGACACATTTTTTTCAGGCTTCAGAACTCACCTCAGAACTGAAATGGCCCTGATCAATGTTTCAAATGATATATGGCTGAATGCTGATTTGGATAAAGTAACAGTTCTTGTTCTGTTAGATCTCTGTGCAGTATTTGACACTATTAATCACAGAACACTTCTAGATAAACTGGAAAATTGGCTAGGATTCTCCGGGACAATCCTTAATTGGTTCAGATCTTATCTGCATTGCCGGAGATTCTTTGTCACCATTGGTAATCATGAATATGATAGGGTGGCGATGACATCCCTGGAGTTCCCCAGGGATCGGTTCTCAGGCCACTTTAGTTCAATCTCTATATGCTACCTCTGGACCAATTTCTACAGAACAACAACATTAACTACCACAGCTAAGCTGATGATACTCAAATATAATACTCTCGAACCGTATGACAACAGCTAAATTGACTCACTGAGTCATTGCATAGAGCACATAAATACTTGGATGAACCAAAATTGTTTACATTTAAACCAAGATAAAACTGATTATTGTGTTTGGCAACAAAAATAAAAGAACTAGTATTAGAAAGAGCTGGATTCTCAGGCACTAAAAACCAGGGACCAAGAGCGTAATCTTGGTGTTCTGATAGACTCAGACAAAAAAAAGTTCAAAAAGTTCAGATTTATTTGTCATTTGCAATAACAAGTTATGGCAATGAAATGCTTGGTTTTCCTACTCCCGACAGTGCAGTTAATAGTTAAAAAGTAACAGTAAATATAATATAAAGATTTGAAGATAACACAAAGAATCAATAATAAAACTCTACAAAAACACACATCAATAATAATAACTATACAACTGTACAACCGTAGTGCAGTGTAAAATAGAATCGTTATGCTGTTATTTAAACGTCATATCAAAGTGGTCACCAAAACAGCATTCTACATCTTAAAAATATTGCAAGAATTTAGGGCCTTGTGTCCCAAAAAGACCAAGAGAAGCTCATCCATGCTTTTTTCTCTAGTAGGGTTGACTACTGTAGTAGCCTCTCAACTGGACTCCCCAAAAAGACTGTAAAACAGCTGCAGCTCGTTCAGAATGCTGCTGCTAGACTGTTTACCAGGACCAAGAGAATGGAGCACATCACTCTGGTTCTAAAATTTTGCACTGACATCCAGTCAGTCATAGAATATTTTAAAGTGGTGCTTTTAGTGTATGAATCACTGAATGGTTTAGGCCCCGAATACATTTCCGATATGGTTGAAGAATATAAACCGAGCAGGGCTCTTAGATCCATGAATTCGGGTCAACTAGTAGAGCCCAGTGTCCAAACTAAATATGGTCAAGTGGCATTTAGCAGTTATGCTGCACACAACTAGAATAAACTACCAGAAGATCTTAGACATGCCCCAAACATATACATTTTTAAATCCAGGTTAAAAACACGTGAAGATTTTTCCCGTGAAGATTATTAGCATCACTTGCTGGACTGTTTTCATTGGTGAATTTCAGCATTTTATTTATCATGCCGCAGTCTTGTTTTGTTTGCAAAGAAAGGTACAATGGATGTGGGGAAGGAAATTTGAGGTTTCACTCGATATCATATCATTATCCAGAGCTGTGTAAACTATATGTTATTGCAATAAATTACAATGACGTGGGAGAATCACTGGAGCAATGATTATAACTAGCTAAGAACTAGGCGTTAGTCTTGCTAACTTGATCATACACTTCGTTCATTTTCTTTTTAAGTATGACTGTTTATTTATTGCCCCTATGTATGAAATGTGTTATTCACATAAACTTACATTGCATTACACACTTGTTTGCTGATGTTCGGTAGCTACTTTTTTGAGAGTTGGCCATTAGGTCAATCGGGCCCAGAACGACACTTACATAATATTTTTGGAATGTCAAAAAAGTGCCCAATTTTCACATAAACTGGTAGTTCCTGTGTTTATCAGTTTTTTTTCACATGTATCAATGCCCGGGTTGTTTCAGGAGGAGGAACTGTATACATCACCATAAACAAAAGTTAGCATTTGCTAGCCAGAACGCAAGTTTCGTATTTTGTCATAGATATTCAGCTCAGACAGTGAAATGTTTTGCTTGAGAAATAGGAAAAAACATGTTTGACTCTGCATACGACCAGAAAGAATACTTTTTTCGGAGATAGAGCCTTACTTCTTTGAACCAGAATACACAGGATGAATTGACTGAATAGAGGCTTGGAGAGCAGCCGAGGAGGGGGGTAATACTAAACAGTTAATCCCCAACCCTTGCCCAAAATATCCAAAGATCGCTGGTGTAGTTGTGGATCATGAAATCTAATGCAAACCAAAATGGAATGCTTTTGTTGTAATGAGTGGGAACTATTGATGCCAGTGTTGGAGAACAAGAAAGACCCAGTACCTGAAGCTGAACTTGTTCCAAGATTTGTGGTTGATCATCCGGTTTTAGCTGGTGAATCATCTTAGCTCATTACCTGTATAAAAGACACCTGGGAGCCAGAAGTCTTTCTGATTGAGAGGAGTTAAATACTTATTTCCCTAATTAAAATGCAAATCAATGTATACATTTTTGTTGTTTTTCTGTCTCTCACTGTTCAAATAAACCTTCCATTAAAATTATAGACTGATGATTTCTTTGTCATGGGTAAACGTACAAAATCGTTAGATTAGGGGATCAAATATATTTTTCCCTCACTGTAGATGAGAGCAGCCCATCCGAGTGATTAGCCTTCGTGCCATGCTCCCGGACCCTTTTTTCGTGTAAGCACCATTTCATTTGACTGGCAGTGAATGCAAAATCCAATGTCTTTGCCACTTTCATTGATACAAAAAAGAATAGCTTTTTAGCTATTATGAGCACTCTGGCAAACAATTGTTTTGTGTTGTTGCCGATTATTGATCTGCAACATTAAATAGAAAAAACTCTCGAAATAGTGGTTGAGTGTCCATTCAGTCTGGCTCCATCAAAGAAAGCAAACGACCCAACCCACTGCCCGGAGGTGTCATCCTGATAGGCTTTTATAACTATCTTATTGCATAGAATTTAACTTAATACAATTTTTGAAAATTAAATTCCCTTAAATTTTCTTATCATGGCATTAACGCAGCACTTAGACACTTTACATTTGGATTACTATGATAATCATGAAATGAAATCACTTCAGCAAAGTGAATTTTCAGAATGTTCTGTCCTGCCTTTTCTATGCGGCGTGTGGACGGGACGGGTCCCATAGTTGCCCATTTTAACCCTCTGTGTGGATGGCCTGAAGCCATAGATCTCTTGCTGTCTTTGCTGTCCTTTGCTTTTAAAGAAAAAGCAAAGGACAGTAAAGAAAAGCGTAAACTAGCTTCTTTTTCTCTTATTCGTCATGCAAAACAGAACAAAGCAGCTTTTAGGCATGGTACCAGTAATATTTCCAATTTTGTGGTGTTGTCTTCTACGCTTTTACAGTGTTAGCTCTCCCCTAAAAGGGGGTGTGGTCGTTTGGACAAGAGGAGAGTGACGGATAGCTGCTCTCATCTATGTTAACTTCTTCTTGAAAGAACCTGCAGATTGATACTGTGACCAAAAGTGACCTGTAAACACAGGGAGTACCAGTTAATTATAAAAAAATTATATTGTGAAATTTCAAACTTTATTTCAAGGAATGCAACATTGTCAATTTCTTTTAAGTTAAACAACACTGCTAATTTGGAGTGTTTCAGAACAGTTTTCCGCTTGCCATGCAGCTTTTGTAAGCGATACACACCGTCTCCATTCTTGAACTTGGACAATACTAATTACATACTGGCTTCAGGAACATCTCAGGGTAAATATGAATCTGGGCCGTACTACTCTTTTTACACTAAACCAAGGATGTCACAATGACAGAAAATAGAAGTAAATGTAATGTTCAACGCATCAGCAATTCACTGCAACACATTTTCAGTTATTAGAGTCTTGTTATCATAAGTTGAACTTGTGTTATAGCAAATCTTTTTTCTTTGCTAAAAGTATACGGTGTGCTCTGATGTCATGACAGTTGAATGTGCCTTGCCAAGTTTCTAATACCACCGATAATTGCCTTAACATTTTTCCTACACTATACCAAAACTAATTTCACACACACAGTATAGCAGATTAAATAAATGAAATATTGCCTATGATGTGGAAGTAAAGGGGAGAATGGGTTATCACAGATTTTAAATGTAATTATCATCTCATAATAATGTGTCCCTATATAAATTGACCACATCCCAGCAATCATAAGTATACATGGCTATACAGTCTACTCCGTGAGAGGCAGGACAATTTGAACAAAAACCTGCACAAATGGATGTGCATTGAGGAAGATTCATCTCTGGCTGCAGATAATCAAATGTCAGAGAATGTGGTTATTGGGCTTGTGGATTTTTTTTTTGGAAAAGGCAGACATGTCATCTTGCATCAAGTTTATTCACTTCATTGTCATTTGCCCATAAGTTTCTTTCAAAGAAACAAGCCTTACCAACAACATGAATTAACTGCCATGGAAGTTCCTTCCTTGGCTCAAAGTGAGGCATACTATATGCAGTGGTTCTCCACAACACTGGAGATTTACAGGACAACCTTTTTACTGTATCAATTCTAGACAAAAATAGAGTTTGTGTCATCATGATCACCATGAAATCGAATGTTGCTGTCAGCTGGGAAACAATAAAACGAGTGAGTAACAACAAAGGTAGCATGTTACACATGTAAAAAATGTAGGCCAAAATGCACACATCTCCCAAGATCACAAACAATGTGTCCAATAACACCAAATATATATATATATTTTTTTTGTGTTGTAAAATTGACACATTGGCAATTGAAGCTTATGCATAAGAAAATAATCTTACGGGCAAGAGCTGCTTTTAGGCATGATGATTCACGGAGGGCCTTGACACAGTGCTTAGCGATAGTATATTGGCAATATGACAAAAACCCAAAGCCTTATTGCCAAGGTCGCCGCTAATGCGGAGAAAGGTGGATGTGATTCACGGGGCCCATGGCTTGGCAGGGGTCCATTACTGTGTTGGTTTTCACATGTCAGTAGTCATTATTTGTCACTTGAATAACCAAAATAATGCAGTTGCTGATAAATATTGAGTTCACTTTCTTTAAATGAAATGGTTTTACACCCCTCCGGGACCCCTCCACCCCACTCTAATAAAGGGTCTACTCTAACTTTAGGTGCCCACCTGGAAAAAAAGTATTGTACAAGGTGAACGAGTGCGACTCAGTTTGACTGGAAGACAGGATAGATGGACTGAGTCAGCAACGGAAAGAAGGCAAAATGTCACAATAAGTGGAAATCTGCTGCACAGAAAATAATAAATGGCTCGAGAAAACCAATTAATGTGTTTTTCCCCAGAAAATCCAAGAATTTGAGAGGTGAGCAGTAACAATACAGTAGCTATCATTATGTTATTGCAGGCATGCCCGCTGGCAAGCACTACTAACATTAGTTGTAGTCATAGCTAGCTACACGCCTCCAGGTCATGCAAAGTCTTTGGTCATCTTGCATGAACCTCACATTTGAGGTCTCCCCAGAGTGGCTTGATGATATTAAGACAAGGAGACTGTGATGACGACTCCAAAACCTTCACCTTTTTCTGCTGTAAGCAGTGGAGGGTCAATCTGGCCTTGTGCTTAGGGTCATTGTCGTGCTGGAAAGTCCAAAAGCGTCCCATGTGCAGCTTTTGTGCCGAATAATGCAAATTGCCAGTATTTTCTGGTTACATGCTGCATTCATCTTGCCTTCAGTGTTCACCAGATTACCTGTGCCTTTAGAGCTCACACCCCCCAAAACATCAGTGAGTCATCACGATTCTGGTATTCTGTTCACTATAGGCCTTGTGGAGTCACCTTGATGGTGACTATAAAGCTCTATTTTAGTCTTGTCACTTCAAATTAGTGTGCCATAAGCTGTGAGGTGTGTCGAGGTGTTTTCGGCATATTGTAATCAGGCTTTTTTGTGGCATTTCTGCAATAAAAGCAACTTGACCATGCATCTTCCTCCAAGTGTCTGGTAACTTGACCATGCAGCTCATATTTGTTCAAGTATCGTCATATTGTGCTCCTTGAAACAACCACACCGTCTTTGTCCAGAGCAGCCTGTATTTCTCCTGAGGTTACCAGTGGGTTTTTTTTGTATCCCGAACGATTCTTCAGACAGTTTTGGTTGAAGTCTTTCTTGGTCTACTTGACCTTGGCTTGGTATCAAGAGATCCCAGAATTTTACACTTCTTAATAAGTAATTGAAAAGGTACTGACTGGCATTTGCAAGGCTTTGGATATCTTTTAATATCCTTTTCAATGTTTATAAAGTTCCATTACTTTGGTACACATGTCTTTTGACAGTTATTTTCTGCTCCTCATGGCTCAGTATCTTGCCTGCTCAGTGCATCCACGTGAGAGCCAATAAACTCATTGACTATTTATACAAAGACGCTATTTGCAATTTAAAAGGCCACAGGTGTGGGAAATTCACCTTTAATTACCCTTTTCACCTGTGTGTGTGTGTAAACTCGTGTGTCTGTAACACGGCCAAACATTCAAGGGTATTTTTGATCAGGGCCATTTGGGTGATTTTAAAATGGAGCCAAACAACTATGTGATAATAAATGGCTTCATATGATAACTATTCTCTAATAAAATACTATTTGCATGATCAGTCATATTTTCTAAATCAATGCCAAAATTTCACAAATTCTGCCAGGGTATACAAACTTATGAGCACAACTGTATATGTAGCCCTCCAAAGAAAAGCAGCTGGTGCCTTTTGCAGAAGCTAATGTGTCCTAATACATCTGAAATCTAATACCAGCTGAATCTTTCAAATTGAAAATACAAAATTGGTTTAGAAGACAAAACAAGTGTGACAACCAATTTCAGCCTATTAAAACAGAGCAGTGCATCGTTCTGCCCAACCTCCCTGCTTCACACCTGAACCCCGTTCTTGTGGTGAAATGTCGCCGACAATGTGAGGTCGCCTTTAAACAAGTTGAGAACACCTTTTTAAAAACAGTTTTGGAAGGCAATATCAGTGGGTTCATCATGTGACAGGTGTGCAGTTTTTAAACTGCTTTTGAAATAATGAAACTTATATGAGGTCTAAACTGGAATTCAAGCAATCTATCATAAATCGTTGGTAAGAAAGAAATTTGAACAATGTGGTATACAATCTAGAGGTAGTTATTGGATTCTACGACACTGGGATGATTAGTCATCATCACAGTAGCTGTCTGTAGTGTATTAGTAGGTAATAGTAACATCAGCCATTGAGTAAGTTTACAAGGGGTAACTAAAATGATTTGTAATTCTGTATTTATAATTTTTTTAACACCTTGCTAGAGGACTTTCACATAGACAAAAAAACTATTATTGAGGTTTGTCTTGAGCTACTGTAGACTGGTTGCGTGTGAAGTTTGGATGGATAATTCCAGGTACAGCTTCATAAACCCGTAAAACCAGTCTGTCTGCCAACCGCCTTCCTTTAATGAACATGTTTTATTCCCCTTTATTCAGATATCCATGATGTCCGATAAAGCTCTTTACATATTTTGAGTATGACTCCAGGTCACATTTAAAGCAGCCAGTAAAGACTGGTTACCCTCCCAAAAGACTGCGGCCCTGGGTTTTGGCCTGTTTGTCTGTGGGGTTACAGGATTTTGGGTGGCACATTAAATTCCCTGAAAATTTTCAATAGCATTTAAAGCAGAACAAAGAGCCTCCTCACCTTAGCCACCACAATCAATAATTTATCTGTACATTCTCATCTGAAAAGCATATATTTGAAAGTTTTCAGGAATGATGGAGACTTATTCTGACCCTAACTGTATAGAGAAATGTTCTTATCTAAGTTCAGTTTGAATATATCTACAACTTTTATACATAAAACATTTTGGTCAACATAGCACAAACTTGATTTGAGTGAATTATTAAAATGTTTTACGTTCCTCAATTCTCATGGCAGCCAGAGTAAATTCATATGAAATAGTAACTTTTGTTGTTTTTTGTTCGAATGTGGCGGATGTTTCTTATCACACGTTACCCTATCTCTTTAAGAATGGATAAGTTCATTATTAGGCTGTGAGACATGTATACATTGATCCAGTGGTAATTTTAAAACGGTCATGTTAAATTGTTAATAATATGACTTCATAGTAATTATTTAATTAATAAGTCAAAGAATACAAATACAGAGAATTAACATACTTCAAAACACACATCCTACATGCAAATGTAAATGTTCTTAAAAACAAATGCAACACCTTATATAATTTAAAGATTCACACCTACATGTTGCTGAGTAATTCACTGTAGCGGTGGTTGTATTTTTGTGTACGTATTCTTCACATCAGGAAACACTGGGGCATTTTTTAGATAAAAAAACAACCCAAATCTACTCTGGAATTGCATACCCACAATGCAGCTTGAGGATTATTGTAAAGAATTATTAAGTATTGCATAATCCACAGCCAGTGTAAAATGTTTTAGAGACATACTACACAGTCAAGGTGTTTCCAATATATTTCGACTTAGAAAGTAGAATTCTCATTTAATTTAAATATATAAGTGCTTTATATTTCTTTTGACATTACAACACATTTTTTTAATGAAATACAAAAAAAGATATATCAACAAAATGTGAACTGAATATTTATACAACCAATATTTGGGCATTGTGTTTTTATGCAATTGTGTTGTGGTAATTAAAGGCTCCCAATAGGCCAAGAGGGCCATAGCTTAGCTTTTAGCAAAGAAATATGACCACAGCATGCCCACCTCAGAGGAACATGAGAGTGAAGGCAAGATTGAAAACAGCAATAAACAAGTTGTCCATCCTTTATTCTGGCTGCTGACTGTCCTATTTTGCTAAAATGGCACAAAGGGAGATTTAGCATACTCAGTGTAGGTGTCAATGCTTTTAAGATTCCTCTCCATCATCAGCTAAAAAAAAAAATTAACACGGCAGAAGTGCCAAACTCACGCTAATGAACATGATGTAGTGTCATTCGATAGGAATTGCAGAAACACAAATGAAAGGAAATTCTAGGAGAGATGGTTTCTTGCAGTTGAATGATCGTGTAATATATTAAGAGCATTTAACGATGAACCTGCCTATGCTACAATCACAAAGCACAGATTATACTATATAAACTGGTAGGAGGGATCATGCAAGAAAGGCTATAGCATTTTATAACGTGGGCTAGTTATTTACTATATAGTATACTACTTGATAATCAATGCATGTTTCCCTCTATCTTCAAAACCCTTACATTGTCCCTGTAGTAAAGAACTTCCAGCACAATATACTGTAAACCAATATTTATTTTTTGTTTTGACTTGAGTTACCTTGGACTTCAGCCAGTTGAGCTGCAAACCACTTGAATTGAATATTTAATTAAGTTCCAGTTGAAGTGAAATGCTAAAACCTAGTACAAACCTAGATGACTTAAACTGAAGATCAAGTAAATTGCTTATCAGGCCAGTTAATTTAGCCACAGACTTGAACCTTGGACCTCAGTTCAAAGGAATAATGAAAACATTAAAAGGTTACACAAAAGTTATGCATGCTTACGTGGAGGTTTCACGCTCACTCCTATGTAAAGCAAAGGATTATGTCATAGGCTAGTTGTCTGGCTTTCACTCAAGTATTAAAACAAATCAGTAAAAACAAATGTATTGTGTTGTGTAAAAGCAGATGCACTCACAAGCTATCAAGTAAATACACACAGCCTGGCACACTACCAATTTACATGCACTCTAGGCACAATTCAAAAACACACAGAGAAACCCACGCATATTGTAACATACGCACATACTCACTCACACAAACACACACGCAAATCACATCAAATAAATGCTTGATTATAATGTATAAAATGTTTCTGATCAGTCAGCTGAAAAACTAATTTCATTTTCTCATTAGATGTCTCTGCCTGAGGCACAATCTCATGTCAATGTTTATTACACTGAAAACAGAAAATCATCAGCATGTTCAAAATCAAAGCAGTGAATCACCACATTTACGAGAGAGAGAGCAAGAGTAAAAAATCTGAATACAGAGCAACAAGGAGAAGAGGGAGAGTGGCTGAGAGCTGGAAAGAGAGGGAGCGAGCAGGAGAGAAGACTGAGAGGAAAAGAAATGAGGGGAATGAAACAGTGTGCAAAAGCAAGTGAGAAATTGAGACAGCAAATAAAAATAAAAAAGAATTTAACTATTATTATAAAATGGTTTTGTCAACACTACTGAAAAGGTATGATTTAGGATACTTCTATATCTAACAATCTAACAAATGGGTTGAAATGTGACATCAAGTATTGACAAAGTTATTATAAGGTTAATAATGTTTAGTAAGGTTCCACCAGGAATTCAGGAATTTACTCATTCACTTATCCAAATTGGGGGGGGGGGGTTCCACTTTGTGGGTAACCCCCTCCCCAATTGTGGGTTATTGGCTTACTGGGTGTAAATGAGGCCTGGAAAAAGACCTCTTCCTGATGTTATCCAGAATCACAGTGTAAATTTTCACTGCAAATCAGATGCCACACAGTAATACATGTTAATGAAACAGATTTTATTTATTTTAATTTCAGGGGGCAACAACAGTTGTACATTTTGAAAGTGGTTGGTTATTTTCTATACCCACTTTATACCTGTAGCATATGCATCTATGTGTGCATGTCCTTTGTTATTTCAGACCCAATCCCAAAGTACCAGGATTGTACTTCAGGAATACTGAAGGTCCAAAGCACCATCAAAGCTGCTTTAGACAACGAGTAGTATTGAGAATCTGGTTTTATTGATTAGGCTTTGACATAGTAATTAATAGCATCCCAGTTTTCTCAGAAAACTGTCTAGTCTGCTTTGTAAAAAAAAAAGAAAATCTCTGGCATATACAACATGTCGAATTTGAGGCCCTGCAATCCTCTGGCTGTTATCTGTTGGCGGAATCCTCTGGCCCCTTACTGAACACTGTGCTGACCCCCCTATAGCATAGCTTTGACAACATCGACCATGTTGTCTTTGACCTCCACCTCCACCTTTATACAAGCAAAACACTAATGTATGTAATCAGATCATTATATAAATCCAGAATTAGTTTATTGTTTTACATTTAGACATCAGTCATCCAAGCTGCCATGTATACCCTTGTAAAAGTGACCTTTCTATCAGTTTTAGAGTTTGGCAATGTAGCATGCATGCTTGCCATAAAAAGCTTCTCAGTAAATGTAATGTAATTTACTACACTGCTATCTGCTTTGTCATCAGCACCCTCTTCAACGCTCATCCCTGTGACATTAACATTCTGGCTAACTGGCTCTCTTGACATACACTGTGTCAGACTCACAGGTACTGGTGAATATTTATTAGTCCTTTTAAGGCAAATCCCTGTCTACCTCAGCACATTCCTTAACATCTGCTATTTCAATTGTAACAGGCACTCTGGTAGATATCACATGCTTGTCACTCTCAAAGCCAAATCTTTGCCATTATTCATTTCAGTTCTATGACACCAGTGACTATAATGAGTTATTACTTAATTTCCTCAGAAACAAAGGAACCGAGCTGCTTTCTGATTAGTGCACCTGCTGAATCATAAACATTTTAAATTGCCCTGCTGAATCATAAAAATGTTTATTTCCCTTGAATATTGTGTTTATTTGTATTTCTTATTTGTAAATTATGTATGTGGTTCTCTGTGTTGTCCTGTCTTCTTGGAATTGAATGCCATTTGCGCAGTCATAATTGAAAGTTTCCCGTAAACTTACTGACTTGGTAACTGTTTTTCTTGTTTGCTTAAAGCACATTTGTCAAATTCAAGGTGAAGTTTTATTGTTTTTGAGCCTCAGAACCATCGACAGTCAAAGCTTGACTTGAGCTGGCACTGTCTTGAACACATTTAGGGCACTTTCTATTTTAATAGAACCATTTGAATACTGGTAACTTTATTTCTGCTTGACCTGTGCCGAAGCTGTCTGGAGAGCTTCAAAGTCGCTTTCTTTCAATATAGCAATAGAGTGTAGGCATTCATGTTGTGAATTGTGTTAACTCCACATTTGTCTGTGAATCTTGCCTAACAGCGGTTTATTTGCTTACACATTTGTTAAGCAAATAAACAAATTTGCACAGTTTAAAGTTGTGGGAAATTAGAATATCCCTCCTTTCGTCCCGCATATAGAAAATTCTGAGCCAAAAAACTCTCACCCTAATCTCCAACTGCACCGGTGATGTTGTGTATGAATCCAGATGCTAACAATTTGCTTGTAGCATGTTATTTCAGCAATATAACATGTTTTTGTAACCCTAAGCTAAGCATACATTTTTTTGCCACATAGTTTCCCACCAAAACATATTTTAACAGTGTAACTCAGATACATCCATGCTCTGCATGAATTACAGATCTCTGACAAACTAACCACTTTGTCTACATATGCCAGTGACCGTCATTCAATAGCGTACCTAATGAATTTGATGGAATTTGAGAATCATTTGATAAAGAAATGCCTTTGGTTGTGGACAAATGCCTGCACACGCAACACCTCTCCATATAAGTGGGTCTGATATGTGTTTTATACACTAGCCAGACATAACCAATCAATCAAATGTATTTTATAAAAGCCCTATTTACATCAGCAGTTGTCACAAAGTACTTTTACAGATAACCAACCTGAAACCCCAAAGAGCAAACAACAACAGAGTTCATAAATAGTGGCTAGAGAGAACTCCCTTATAGGGACAAAAATTAGAAAGAAGCATAGGGGAACCAGACTGAGGGGTGTCCAGTCTGGCTGTGCCAACTGAAGATTAAAAGAGTATATGACCACTTGGCCACGTCAATGTCTTTTCATGTTTAAATGACAAGCAGGTAAAAAAAGCATTTGGGCTGTGGCCCAGATACAACGTCAGCTGCATAAACAGGTGGACAAGGAAAGGGACAATCAGGTGGGGTATGTTCAGTTAAACTGGACATCAGGAAAGTTAGTGAGAGAGCATTCTTTGGATTCGAAAGGAATCCAAAGAATTCAGATAGGTAAGTAGGAGCAAGTCCACGTAATGCTTTGTAGTTTAACAATAAAACAATTTGGATCAGTATTTCATTATGTTATGATTCTAGCAGCGCTAATTTAAGTTTATTTGTTGTCTAATCAGGGTACCAGGACAGAAGAGCATTGCAATAATCTTGAACTAACAAAAGCATTGTTTTGCTTTTCTTCAATAGGTCTGAGATAGTTTCAAAGGTGGGAAAAAGACGCTCTTGAAATATATTTGTTATATGTTCATCAAAAGAGACATTACGGTTGAGGTAAAGTTGGGATAAGGTTTCTCACAATATTTTGGGATATGACTGTACTAAATATGAGATCTGACTTTTCTGTCACTTATGTCTGAAAGTTTTCAGGGTAGGTAATTTTGGGGCTTCTCCATGTTTCATTAACATGTATTACTGTGTGGCATCTGATTTGCAGTGAAAATTTACACAGTGATTCTGGATAACATCAGCAAGAGGTAGCATATATAGTGAAATATATAGTGGTCCCAGGTCTAAGCCTTGAGGAACACCAAAAGTTACCTTTGATTTGTCAGAGGACAAGCCTTCCACACATTCAAGCTGATATCTGTCTGATAAATAGCATCTAAAGCAGGCAAGAACATGTCTGTGTATTCCGACATGGGTTTCCAATCTCTGCAAAAGAAGGGAGTGGTCCATGGTGCCCAAGGAATCATTAAGGTCAAGATGCAATATGGTGGATGTAAAACATTTGTATGATGCAATTAAAATGTCCCTTACTGCACTCACAAGTCTAGTCTCAGTGCTATGATGGGTTCCCAAACTGGACAGGAGAATTTTGTAAATTATATTTGTCTTCTGGAAGGCTTTGAGTTGCTGGGAAACAGCCTTTTCAAAAGGAACGAGAGGTTGGATATTGGCCGATAACTGTTTTAATTTATCTGGATGCTAGATTAAGTGAAAACAGGAAGTATTTTTTATTTTCAACATAGTCAGACATAATAAGTTTATGAAATAGTTTATGGAAATCACCAAAAGTTATAATATTATCTGCCATGACAGGAAAGTTTGATAAGAATTCTGAGAACTCACAGCTTTTATGACTAAAACATAAAAGGCAGAAATCCAGTAATTTATTTGAGTAAAAATCTATATTTACAATATAAGATTGATATGGTGAACACCATTTTGTTTTACTTTGCTCAATCTATATCAAGTCACAGTCTTAAAGGAAAAACATTGTTAACCACTCTGGTTATGCTATTGACAGACTCCTGCTGCCTGACTTGCACCTAATCTCATGGTGAGCATAAAGGATTGAGACTCCTGTCTGTGTTCTTAGATAAAAGAAGAGCACCCCTGGAGCTAGGCTGATGCCTGTTGAACATCAGCGGATCAGGCTTGGCCCTTTTCATTGACGAGTCCCAATAAGAGAGAAAGTTTCATACTGTATAGTGTCTCTCTCCTGCATCGGACAGAACTCTTGTGCAGGATTGAGTTGTGTGAGTTTGAAGTAGAGCTCATCACTACCCCTAACTTCGAGGGGCTCAGAGAAAATTACCTTCTTCTGAAACTCGTCTGTCTATTCTTGTTCTGAGAAATGAAGGCTATTCCATTTGAAACATTGCCATACCCTGTGGACGGCTCTTGATTGGAGAAAGTGACCCAAAGCACAGCTCCAAACTATTCAAAAACTATTTAGGGAGGAAGCAGTCAACTGGTATTCTGTTTGTTATGGAGTGGCCAGCAAAGTCACCGGATTTCGAACCCTATTGAGCTGTTGTGGAAACAGCTTGACCTTATGGTATGGAAGAAGTGCCAATCAAGCCAATCCAACTTGCGGTAGGTGCGTCCAGAAGCATGGGATGAAATCTCTTCAAATTACCTTTGTATTTTAGGTTACGAATCTCCAAAACTTTGATTCGATTTTAAATGTTTAGGCTGGAGATCCATTGCCATACAATTTGCTATTGCATTTGTTATTTCATTGGCACTAGTACAGTTTTTGGTAGTTTGGCTCTAAATGTAGCTGGGATTGTAAGTTGAGTGAGTGTTTTCTTTCCACTCATATCAATTTCTTTGTGATGCTCACTCTCAACAAAAAATGATCTAAACCTGTTCATGTATCGCCTACCAGACTTCTAATAAAAGCCACTAGCTACTTACTACTGAGACAATATTAATTCCATGTACAGTATAGTGTATTGCATTGGGGGTTAACCTAAAGCAATCCAGCATCCGCGGATCCGCGGAAGAAGACCAACTGTGTATTGGTATTCATTGATACCGAATGGTTATACATTTTCCTTACCGGTTAGCGGCTAATTCCAATGAATCGCATGACGGTAAGGTTTGTTTTCCTACGTGCATCACAGCCTATGGAAGAAATCCAAAGTTGCACCTAAAATGGTGGCCATTACGCACTTCATGTAATGGAGCCATAACATCATGACCACTGACAGGTGAAGTGATTAACCATGATAATCGTGTAATCATGGCACCTGTCAGTGGGTAGGTGTATATTAGGCAGCAAGTGAACATTCTGTCCTCAAAGTTGAGGTGTAAAAAGCAGTGAAAATGGACAAGCATAAAAATCTGAGTGATTTTGACAAGGGCCAAATTGTTATGGCTAGACGACTGGGAAGAACAAGTCCTAGGAATGAAAAGCGGCATACTGGGGACAGGGTCATGGGCAGCCAAGGCTCATTGAAGTAAGTGGGGAGTGAAGGCTGGCCCGTGTGGTCTGATCCAACAGGCGAGCTACTGTAGCTCAAAGTGCTGAAAAAGTGAATGCTGGTACTGATAGAATCACTATTGATTGTGTATGGGCTGCGTAGCGACAGACCAGTCAGGGTGCCCATGCTGACCCCTGTCCACTGCCGTAAGTGCCTACAGAGGGTATGTGAGAAGCAGAACTGGACCAATGGCCGCAATGGAAGAAGGTGGCCTGGTCTGATGAATCATGTTTCCTTTTACATCACGTGGATGGTTGGGTACATGTGCAGGGTTTACCTGGAGAACACAAGGCACCAGGATGAAGGCAAGTCGGTGGAGGAAGTGTTATGCTTTGGGCAATGTTCTGCTGGATTCATGTGGATGTTACTTTGTCACCTACCACCTACCTGACCATTGTTGCAGACTTTCATGGCAACAGTATTCTCAGATGGGATTGGCCTCTTTCAGCAGGATAATGCTTCTTGCTAGAAAGAAAAAATGGTTCAGGAATGCTCTGAGGAACACAACAACAAGTTTAAGGCGTTGACTTGGCCTCCACACTCCCCGGATCTCAATCTAATCGAGCATCTGTGGGATGTGCTGGACAAACAGGTCCAATCCATGGAGTCCCCACCTCGCAACATGTAGGACTTAAAGGATCTGCTGCTAACATCTTGGTGCCAGATACCACAACACACCTTTAGAGGTCTAGTGGAGTCCATGCCTCTACGGGTCAGGACTGTTTTGGCGGCAAAGGGAGGCCTGATATGAGGCAGGTGGCCAAAATGTTATTACTGATTGGTGTATATATATACTTTCCACGAAAATGTCCCTCAAATATTTACCAATAGGGTCATATATTCAGCATAAGTCTCAAACTTTGATGCTTGATGTTGTAGGTTACTACAAATATTGAGCTGTCAAGTACACACATATATATATATATAGCAATACACAGGCTACCAAAGACAGAGTTCTAACAAAAATCTCAGAAACATGTGTCCTGACCTTTCCACAAAGCCCTTCGATTTATTTCTTAATACAGTTTCTTTTGTGGAATGGCCAGTTCTCAGAGCCATAGAAAAGGTCAAATTGCATGTTTGATGTCAGACTACGGAATTAGTGGTGTCCCCTTTAATATTTTCAGAAAGCAAAAAAGGAACCAGGCAAGCCTAGTTCAGCCGGCCTGCAATTAACATTAATATATAATTGTAACCCTTACTGGATTCAAACTCGTGTCTCCCACGTGAGAGGCACTGCCTTTAACCACTATGCTACATGGTTCACCTGTTGCTAGACGCCATTGAGCATGGTTTTGAACTTTTCTCTGACAAACTATTTCATTTTATGGCATGAATGGCATTGATACAATAACTATCAATATAGGTGACGATAACTAACTTTATCATCAAGTGAAAGGATGAGAGAATCGTGGAATCCAATAGAAATAGTCGCAATACTGTAAAACCATAAACAGTTTTAGTTGAGGCTTACTATAACATAGCTACTGAATTTTGTTTGTAGACAGCTATATTTTTGTCTATCCTGACCCGAAAAGCATGCCAGGATGTGTTCTCCATAAGATATAATTCTCTTAGCTTAAGACTTATCCCCATTCCTTAGTTGGTCTTAGCAGCTTTGTGAATAGGTTTTAGCTAGAAAACTCTTAGCTTGGAACTTTTAGTGCTGGTTAGGAGTCCTCCTAGTGGAAGATTAAATTATTTGTGAATACGTCCCTGGTGTGTTCAATGGGCATGACAATACAGTCCAGGATGTGCTTAAAAACAATTGATTGATGGAAACCAGTAGGCCGACAACACCAATGACAGTACCTCCTCCCCAACAAGCTGCATTAGTAGCAGCATGTTGCAGGCCCAAAAGGCCACCCTGACAGTGTTGTGCTTAGGCGGTCATGTTGGTGCAAATATAATTCACGGATGAGATTAGGCTCCAAGAAATCGTATGCCTGAACCCAGCACTGCTCCTCGGGGTCTTAAACCTCCCAGTCCAAATGCACTGTGTGATGACGTTGAGCATGAGAAAGGTACTTCAAGTTTACAATCTCAAATTTGATGTCACAAATTCATAAAATCTTCCACTCTTGACAATAGTTTTATCACAAAAATGGTTGCTTTGCAAAGTAAATTAGACTTTTAAGTATTTAAGAAGACTTAGAATCTAGCCTATAGTTGAACATAGTGCCATGTGTATCTTTTTTACAAAAAATCTGTTCAACTGCACTTTCTACGTTTCAGCGATATTTGGCATTTAAATTAATAAGGAAGTCAAATAGGCATCACCTCTTGAATCAAGCTTTACAAACACAGTCTATAACAGGTGTATACTGATGCCCAGAGCATAATGCGCTACTACTCTCAAGTTATAATTTCCCCAATTTGTCTATTTCACTGAAAAAAATAGCAAAAAGCAAAACAAACAATGCATAGATCAAACATTATGACAAAAGTTTAAAACACTTACACTTACTTTAATTACCTCAAATACATGTATTTATTGAATAGGTGGAAAATTGCAGAGCTTGTGGATATCCATTAATCAATTGTGGCAGTGTATAATTTTTTCTATTATTAAGATCAAGTGAAATTCAGAAATATTGGACATGCTATAAAAGACCCCCATATATATGTGGAAATCTTTTCTTTTTTGGGGTGGAGGTTGGGGTAGAGGTCTGTTAACCTGACACTGATCGATGATACTGCCTTAGCTCATGAACACAGAACTACCTTCCCCCACAGCTACTACCTAGACATCAAAGCCCAGATAAATTCACAGCACCTAATGATTAAACAGGTTCCGATCAGTAGCATGTCTACGCTGACTATGTGTTTGCATGAATCATCTGAATTACCACGTCTCCAATTCTTAACTGACACTGGCAATCTTTACCAATCTGCTTACATTGGTTTTAAGGGAATAGCAACATGAATAGGTTCAAGATTGAATCTGTCCGAATTGCCCTTGACCCCGTATGTCTGTCAACAAAATACAGGCCTCCAATTCCCATTGCTCAGTTGACAGTAAATGTAGCAGTTTTTTCCCTGCCGCATTAAGTGGAGCTGGCCAAGAAGAGCGAATTTCTCTGACTGACTTAGTGAATAAGTCACTTCCATTGTTACATAGAGTAGTGGTTAGAGATGCAGTCTGCCACACAGGAGAGCGAGTGTCAAATCTGGCCTGGGACTAAACATATTATGATTTGTTAAGGATTAACTAAAACCCCATGAGCTACATTCTGTGCATGTTTGCTCACAAGTCGAGGCGCCAAATGTTGAAATATGTTAAAATCTTAAGGGCTTACCGTCCACTTCGACCAATGAACAGTGTTCATCTCGTCAGCCAATCAATCACTCATTTATTGACAACATTGGTATATCGGAGGGAAAAAATTGAATATATAAATAATTGCTGTTTTGGATTTTTTGCAATTATACAATATTACTTTGCACTCTGCAGGCCTACAGGGACCTAAACCAAATAAATGCAGCGTGGAGAAACGTTGGTGCCATTGCCATTTATCAGGTGGGTGTTATGGATTCAAAAGGAGGAGAATGGGTTCATAATACCGGAGTTAATACTGGTTTGTGAACACAGCCACATCCCCAGTTATATGAGGGTGTGCACACTTATGCAACCAGGTTATTGTAAAGATGATATTGTTAATTTTCCCCCTCGATGATCTCAGTTTGTTTTTCAATTGAATTGTTCACATTATAGGTGACATTAAAAGGCCAATCTCCTTTGCCGAGATAATCCATCCACCTCACAGGTGTGGCATATCAAGATGCTGATCAGACAGCATGAGTATTGTACAGGTGTGCCTTAGGCTGGCCACAATAAAAGGCCACTCGAAACTCCTGCCTCCTGAGTCTATATTCTGGTATTTTGTCTGAGCCTTGAAATAATGTACTGACAATGGCAGACCCAGCAGAGTCTGACCAGCACCAGAAAAGGATGTCCCTTCAAGGAGCCGCAATAGGGAGGAATTATGATCTTCTCCATGCTGTGATGGAAGGATTTCAACCCTTGGCGGACTTCTGACACTCAGCTCCCCCCGACATAAATGTGGTCCTAGGACACTCATGGCTCCAAAACCACAATCCCCTTTTTGACTGGATTATCGGGTTGACCTGTAGAACGCTTATCACTTGATACAGATCCAAGAGGGGAAAGATTGGAAGACTGCTTTTAACACTGCCAATGGCCTCTACAAATGCAGTGCTCACCATTAGTGGTGAGCACTGTACCTGTTGATGCTGCTTGGAATGTCTAATGCCCCTGCTGTGTTCTTGGCTCCGGTCAGTGTTGTGCTCCTGGAAGTGCTTAACAGGTTTATTATAATTTACCTTTTCAAAATCCTGCTATTCTCCTGCTCTGCACTGGTGCACTTTGTCCAATTGTGGAAGGTCCTCCAATTTCTTCTTGAGAAACTGTTTGTTTGGGAAGAAAGGTTTGAGTTCCAGCTCTCCATTCTTTTGCTCCGAGGGGAACCAGTCCTCTTCTGGCTATGCCAAGGTCTGGTTCGTCTTTTCTTAGTTTAGGAATCCTGCTCTGCCTCTTCCCCACATCTATAGCTTCCAGCCCCTACGGAAGTATTTTACAAACTGTAGGTTGCAATCTCAAGCAGCATGACTGAATTTGAAATGCTTCAGATGCATTATTTGGTTGGAGACCCAAGATTCTGGACAACTTCAAGACCCTGAACAAATTCCTGTTTATCCGGCTATGAAATTTACAGCCAAAGAACACAAACATCTTTGTTTTCCCTTGACCCTTCCATTTTGAATAATGCAACGTATTAATTTTATACTACCAATGATTTGTTGAATTTTGTTTCTTCAGTTCCCTTTACTCTGATGAAACAATGTATTCCACAAACCCTATGCAATGTGATTGATGTCTTATGCTGGCAGTTTTGGAAGAGCCTAATGGACACAGTAAAATAAATGAGAAGTCACTACTACAAACACAAAAATAGAGCTATTTATTTTAGAACCTGCTGTCTCGCAGGGCAATCGACCTCTCGGGTTAAAGGTTTGAGCAAAACATTTTTAACCCAATCACTGAAAGTATAGTTAATAGACGAGACTCTGAGGAACATGTCCACAAGCTGTGCAGTGTCAACAGAAACTAGTGAAAAAGACCAGGCACTAGGCAACTTAGATTATATAATCATATTCCCAATATGGAAGGTATTCTCTACACAGAAGGTAACAAAAATATTACCTGTTCTTCAAAACGTCCCAATACCTAAGGTATTTTAACATTTTGAAAAGACACTTCCCTCAGATTAAAATACTGTCAACACTACACTGCATGCACAATTATTAGGCAAGTGATCGTAGTATTATTTCTATGCACATTTTACAACTCCAAACCATATAAACTTTAATGCTTAATGGATTGAATCATTTTCAGGTGATATGTATTTGTGAAATGAGGGACAGTGTTTCAACAGTAAATATCACCTTATATCAAGGTGTGCATAATTATTTGGCAGCTTTGAGACGGATGCAACACTCTTGAAATAGCTGAACTATTGAGGTGTGTGCACCAGACACTCAAAATGTTTTGTTGTGAATGGTCAACTGGGGTGCAAAAAATGTATGGAGAAGAAAATACTTAAATTAACTGCACGTGACTTGAGTATAATTGAATGTGAAGCAACCAGGAACACATCATTCTCTAATTCCACCATATTCCGGAACTGCAACCTACCTGGAGTGTCCAGAAGTACAAGGTGTCAAGTGCTCAGAGACATGGCCAAGGTCAAGAAGGCTGAAAGAAGACCACCACTGTATAAGATTCACACGTTGAAGCGTAAAGATTAGGCAAAGAAATACCTGAAGACAGATTTTATGGAGGTTTTATGGACAGATGAAATGAGAGTGACTTTTGATGGACCAGATGGATGGGCCTGTGGCCATCACTAATGGACACAGGGCCCCACTTTGAGTCAGGCCCCAGCCAAGTGGAGGAGGGTTACTGGGATGGACTGTCATCATTAAGGATGAGATAGTTGGATCTTTTCGGATTGAAAAGATCCAAAAAAAGGACCAACTCAACTCCCATACCAACTGCCAGTTTCTGGAAGATACTTTCTTCAAGCAGTGGTAAGGAAAGGAGTCCACGGCATTCAAGAAAGCCATACTTTTTATGCAGAACAATGCATCCAAGTACTCCACTGCTTAGTTAACAAGTAAGGGCTTCGAAGATGCCTGAATAATGACCTGGCCCCCTTCCTTACTTGACTTAAATCCTATTGAGAACTTGTAGACCCTTCTCAAACGTGAGATTTACAGTCAGGGTAGACAATACACCTCTTTGAACAGCATTTGGGAGGCTGTGGTTGCTGCTTCAGCAAGTTGGGTGATTGTGAACAGATCAAGAAACTGACAGACTGTATGGATAGAATGCTCGTGGCAGTTATTGAAAAGAAGGATAGCTATATAGGTCACTGAATAATTTTGAAAGGCCAGAAATTGTATTTCATTTTTATTTTGTGAACTAATTTCTTGAACTCACAAAATATTTGAGAAAATATTTTTGTAATTTAGTTGCTTAATACTTTTGCACACTAATTGTTGACTAATGAATGTGCACATTTATGTATTCCCCTGAGAAATATTTTTTTTTATTCCTTTGGTAAACATTCAGGTTTAAGGTTCAATGATATTTTGGATTGACTAAGAGCATTGTGTTTGTTCAACAATAAACTGAAACTTGAGGAATACGATTTGCCTAATAATTGTGCCGCAGTGTATTGTCGGACTGATACACAATAATCTCTTCACTTATTATAAAATTAATAAATGAATGTAGGCTTACTGCAGGTCTGTATTTGTGTGCAGACTTTGATTGCAAAGCTCTGTGGCTGCACAAAATACCCTAGCTTCTCTCCCCTTGCAATGGCCCCATTCCCTCCCTGTCTCTATATCTCTCTGTAAAGTGCAAACAAAGAGAGGACACCAACAATGGATCACTCTGAGAGCTGAATGGCTTTGCGGGTCAAGCACTAAACCCCCCTTTTGACAGGAACACTACCCATACTTGTTCTCCTGAAGAGAGACTGACCCTCCCGGCAAAGAAATAATGAACGCTGCCTGTGCATTAAACAGATAAAACTGCAGGCACTGAAATCCATACAGCAGACAAATCATGCCTAATAACAGTAACAGACTGAAGCATGTCTTCTTTTCTTCGTTTCCACATTCACTCCATGCATAGTCATATTCACAAATTTGGACACTATTAAGATAGATAGTTTATCTAATTATTTGTGATTCTTGTACATATATGTTTTTATGTTTTTGTAGCTGAAATTGTGATTCTAATTCCATCTTATTAAACGACAGACTACTAACTCATTTCACCCTACTGGAAGATAATGTATATACCTATCAAAAGGACAGTGATGTTAGAAATAAAGCCTGCATGTTAGTCAAAATTGCATTATCATCTGCATTGCATCTGATACCTTATTACTTGTGCACATTGTGGTCCATCTTGGCAACAGGTATGTATGGCTTTAATCGTAACAGCTCACTGGTTACGCATGAAATTGCTCCCTATTCACTATAGTTCACTCCTTATGACAACCCTACACTCTTAAAAGATAGGATTCCTGGAGAATACTTTATAAGTTCTTCAATTGGAAGTCCTTAGAGGAAGCCCTTTTAATGGTTATTAGAGTAACCAGTTCAGCCAGGAAATCCGAATTGTAATGGGCCCGTGATGCTTCGGTTGATGTTGGATTGTAGCTATAACAATTTTATACCTGTCTATTTAATTGGGAGGTTACTCACTCAGTCTGATATGCTGATGGTTGTACCAGCATTTGGGTTTAAATATATCCACCACCACAACCCCCACCTCTTTTGTGGACACTGATGCAATTTTCGGTATTTTGTCACTGTATGCCACCACAATGGGTTTGAAATTAAACGACTGAGATGCAATTGAGGTGCAGACATTCAGCTTTAATTCAAGGGGTTGAACAAAAACAAAATATGAAAGGTTTAGGAATTTAAACTATTTTCAGGGACTCAAATGCTATTGGACAAATTTACACAATCATAAATAAATAAAATTGCAGTTTTTGTAATTTGTTGAGATTCCTTTGCAGGCAATGACTGCTTGAAGTCTGGAACACATGGGATTCCTCTTTTGTGATGCTTTGCCAGGCCTTTACAGCAGCCGTCTTCAGTTGTTGTTTGTTCGTGAGTCTTTATGCCTTAAGTTTTATCTTCAGCAAGATAAATCCATGATCAATTGTGTTGAAATCCTGTGATTGACTGGGCCATCTGTAAAGCGAAGAACCGTCCAATCAACTTCGCTGAATTTTGCTGAATGTGAGAAGTCAATATATCTCTATACACTTCAGAAATCATCCGTCTGCTTCTGTCTTCTGTCACATCATCAATAAACACTAGTGACCCGGTGCCATTGGAAGCCAAGCATGCCCATGACATCCCACTGCCTCCACCGTGTTCTACAGATGATATGGTATGCTTCATGAGCCGTTCCAAGCTTTCGCCAAACCTTTTTGTTCCCATCATTCTGGTTGATCTTAGTTTCATCTGTCCAAAGAATGCTGTTACAGAACTGGGACTTTTTCAGATGTTTTTTTGGCAAAGTCTAAAGTGGCCTTTTTGTTCTTGAGGCTTATGAATGATTTGCACCTTGTGGTGAAACCTCAGTATATGCTGTTTATGGTAGGATTGGATAATGATATGCCTACATCCTGGAGAGTGTCCTTCACTTGGCTGGATGTTGTGAAGCAGAGGCGTCGCTAGGATCACAATACATTTGCGGCTTAGCCCCCCCCCCCCCCCCCCCCTCCCGCCTGGGACAGAATGTAGAGGGTTTTGAATGTACATGTGGAAAATCTTGATGTACACGCTACCGGCCTACACTTCTACATTGTCGTAATGTGCCATCGGAATTATAGATGAATAGATCAGAGGCTATTGTTTTTTGTTTTTGTCAATTTGAGATCCAGGGCTCTACATAACAGATCCGGGTCTATAGCCCCGGATGCCCAGGCCTAACGATGTTTTGAAGTGATTTTTCTTAACCATGGAGAGGATCCTATGACCATCCACTATTGTTGTCTTCTGTGGACGTCCAGGTGTTTTTGTGCTTCAGAGCACACCAGTGCATTATTTTTTTCTCTGAATGAACCAAACTGTTGATTTGGCCACTCGTAATGTTCCTACTATCTCTCTGATGGAATTCTTTTTTTCGCAGCCTGTAGATGGCCGGTTTGACTTGCATTGAGGGCTCCTTTGACCGCATGTTGTATGTTCACAGCAACAGCTTCCTAAATTTCATACTGGATTCAACTTCAGATCTTTTACCTGCTTAATGAATGAAGAAATAACAGGAATAGCCCACACCTGTCCATGAAACATCTTTTGAGTCATTTGTCCTATTACATTGGTTACATGAAAAAGAAGGAGCTACATTGTGAATATCCTCAAATTTAAGTTGCTAGACTGCTTCTACCTTTTCTGAGTCTTCCTTTGCATCAACTGACCAGCAGAGGCTGTATGCCCACTGTCACATTCATTCCCTGTACATCTACATGGATGGGACTGGGGGCTCCAGTCCTGTTACCAATAATATTGTTAGCAGCCTTCTGTCTCATTGAGTAACAGCCACCCCACAGGATAACTCCACTAAGGGGTGTGCATCCAATGGGGTGTCTGTGGCTGAGATTTGCACTGCTGAGATATGCGCTGGATTGGGCCTCCCTAATGCATTTGCAAGTTTCTACCACCCCTAGCCTGGCAGATATGGTGCTTTCCACTTGAGGGGATGGCTCGGCAATCTATTGCTAGGCAATCTATTATTTTGCCAGCACTGTCCTCCTGGGTTTTCTCTGTTTGGTGTTGCACTGAAGTGACTTACCAAAAGGGAACCTTCTTTTCTACATCCATCAAAATATATTTAGAAAGTACTATTGATTGATTGATTCCCAGAGGGAGGGAATGAGGTGCAACTCCTTCTGGGCCCTAAGGTTTTTGAGTTGCTGTGAATGGGCCTGATATCTAAGTGGGCAGGTATACACTGGGCTCTTGTTATGTAGTCTGGGAGGTGGTTAGTTTTACACCTCCATGGCCTCAAAAGTTGTCGTTGTATTTGTCATGGTGATGTTTGCATGCATGCTTGCTCCTTTCACTTTGCTCTGCAACCCCTCCCTCGGGGATTAAATCAATCCCTTTTTACGGATGTGGGAACTATGGTTAAAAACTCTAGTGGCGCCATGTATTTTTGACAGGGGAAGCTAAAACGGGTCTAGGTTGATACTGATCACCGGGGGGCCGCCATCTCCCGCATACAGCAGTTTGGACTTGAGTGACGGGCTTCTCGTCAACAAACATGACCTTTGCCTCGATAACCGCACATTTCGTACATAGACAGTCGGTCTACGGATGGCCGTTATCTCATCTGACGGTCATCGACGTGTTCCTGAATTATTCTTTGGGGTGCTTATGTGGATCATAGTTTTATTGTTGGGGGTGCTTTAGCCCTGTCTCAACCCAGTCTTGGGTCACCAATGGTTATAGACATAAAGTATGTTTTATATATATATATATATATATATATATATATATATATATATATATATATATATATATATATATATATATATATATATATATATAAGGTGTAAATATTATTGTCTTTGTTAAATACTGGGTTAGAAACCTGCATCCTGTATAATGTAAATTGCTATATCCATTTACGGCTAGCTATGTGTTAATGTTTCTCACATTATTAGGATGTAATCCGATTACACTGGTGAAAATATAATGACACTGGAGACAATTTAGGACAGGTTATTAGAAACTGATATCATTTGAAATGTAACTAACGTATCTTTGCCCCACATTCACAACTGTCTTCTCCACACCGATTCTCAGTGGCTCTTTTTAAGAATTTCTAGAATGTTAACATTCTAATCATTCAGATTCTTACATTTGTGCAGTGGTACATATTCTGCCATCATACCACAAACACTTGAAATGCCATATTGCTATATACAATCTCATGCACTATCTTTCAGTCAATCAGCATCCAGAATCAGATGGTTTATAGCAGTGTTTCCCAACCGGGGGTACGTGTACCCCTAGGGGTACGTGAGCAGTCCCCAGGGGGTACGTGGGATGATTCTCAAAAGACTATAAAAAATTTTTTTAACCATTGACTATTCTCAAAACATTATATAATATAATTATATAATATAAAAATATCATGTTATAATATCGTTACCCTGTCCTTCCCGCCAAATGTGCTTGTCCGTGGACGCGCACTGTGTGGCCGCGCAGTAGTGACCATAGCAACAGGCAGAGAGGCTAGCTTTGACTAGTAGAACATAGCTAACTATGGATCAGTGGCTAAAAAACGCGCCGTTCCAAGCGGCAGCAATACTAGCGGCAGCTCAAGTGAACAGGTCTAAACTTATTTAGAGTAGGCTGCTTCTATGTACAAGCTTTCA
>JACXGJ010000751.1:47409-107735 GCA_016801105.1 Esox niger
ATTGAACAAAGACAAGTATTATATTATAAGAGTTATAGGAAGTAAAAATATCATTATTTACAGGTAAATTCAGGTATCACCTAAAATTTACACCAAATCTAAAAATCACACCGATCACATGCGCTTGTGGGGGTACTTCAGGCAGGATAAAATGTTTTGGGGGTACAGTACCCAAAAAAGGTTGGGAACCACTGGTTTATAGTTCCCTTTTAGATGTAGTCACAGTCTGCATGGGCAGGTGTAGTCTAAAGACATGCAAGCTGTTCAGTTTTCCATGTCTCCTGGATGAGTCCTCCCAAGGCCAACCATCTATACATAAGAACAGAATCCATATCCGAAGTCTGAAGAACAGATCTAATCACACTATAATGCAAAACCGCAAGCGTCACACTGGAAAAACTGAAAACGCAATGTGAAATATGCGCACTCATTTAAATTTGGATTTGAATTGGTGTGTTCATAACGGTCTGACAGCTATTTCTTAGGTCTGTTAACTCTCAGCACATTAGAATTTGTCCTTTTCTGGATAGTGAACCTGTGGACCTATGCCTGTTAACTGAGTATGAACATCAGTGCTATCTGTGTTCTCTTCCAGCCCTGCCATGGTATTGCGGACACAGGGCAGTGATAGTGTCCTACTGATGGTTTTAGTCTCTTCTCTAATAAGGGATCAAATGTCTCATGTTTAACGCTTTACACTTTCTTTTCCAGAATGGACCCTTTTTACTCAGGTTATGAAGGAGTCAAATAAAAGGTTCCATCTAACCACTGTCTCCCTATCTCTCTACCCTGTCTCTCTATTGAGTAGTTTTCAGCATCGTCAAACTTGTGTCTAACCTTTTCCTGCCCCTTTTGTTTGGCTTTTGTTTGGCAACAGCTGTTATCGTGTTTTTTTTTGGTCAGCTGTGATTGCTCCAGGCAAAACAGGAGCAGATGGTGTTTTGCTATGCATGAATGGAGCGTTAGAGGAGTTTGGACTGAATAGGCCAAGTTTTGAATGGTGTCTACACAGCACCTGCCTCTTGTAGCAGCAGAGAGACATCCTTGTGGCATGATCTGTCTCGACCTCCCTGCTTCCCTGCAAGTCCAAAGGGGATAAGAAAAGGAAAGAAGAAGGGGGAACCTTGTTGGGCACCATCCATATTTATTGATTTTTCTCCAGAGCAGAGGACCACATAATGGTGGTGTACTGTCAGTCTAACTACATTGGATATGACACAGCATGCACACGTAATCTATCACTTTAGTCTCCTGGTACACTATCTGGTTTTGTTGCCATAGAAACGTGCAAGCTCTGTAATAGCGTATATTAACAAGCTAAGTAAGTTGCAATAAAAAGCAATTTCATAGCATGTTCCCGTCTGCAGAACAGAAAACCTATAAAATGCTGAATACTGAAAGGAATTGGCAAGTGGCAATAGGAAAGAAAAAAACACATATGTTGAACACAGCAACCAAACAAGTCCAAATAAATGGAAACAGTTTTTACATTTTCTGCCTACATTTTCAGTTGCCATTCAAACAAGTTATTTAGTATGCTTATTGAAATCTATGTATTTGAATATGTGTATATATATGTAGATGTATATGTGCGTGCGTGCGTGCCTGCCTGTGTGTGTATACTTTTGGTCAGGAAATCAATTATTTGGCAAATGTTTTTGTGTAAATAAATATACTTCAAATATGTTTTAGAACACACAGGCAGATGGAAAAGTACCATCATTTATTTCTATAATAACATATTTTCACCAGTATTACATTTCTGTATTCGATTTCTCCTTTGTATGATTTCTGCTTTTGTATGGGAGCTCTCAACCTCTGGGCCATGAAATTCTGCCACATTATAGCCAAAGATTTGCAATCATTTTGACACAGCTACACTTTTGGCTAGACTGGTCATGGACTGGTTTTAGCTGTTTACTTGGCAGAAATGTTTGTGTTCCCTTCACAGCATGGTTGGGTGTAAGAGAGCATGGTTGAGTGTAAGACAGCATGGTTGGGTATCACAGCATGGTTGGGTATAAGAGAGCATGGTTGAGTATAAGTATGGGAGGGTATAAGACAGCATGGTTGGGTATAAGACAGCATGGTTGGGTATAAGACAGAATGGTTGGGTATAAGACAGCATGGTTGGGTATAAGACAGTGTGGTTGGGTATAAGACAGTATGGTTGGGTATAAGACTGTATGGTGAGGTCAGGTATAAACAGGCAGTAAAACATTATTAGTATTTATCAACTGAAATTTGACTTGAGATATTTGTTTGATGACCTTTCCAGAAGTTGACTCTAAGGACTGTGTAATGCTCCCTTGATTTGGATTTGAGGAATGTGTTCTTGTTTTTTTTGTGTTTGCTCTGATGTTTTCTTCAATGATTGATTCGTTTTAAAGAGACATTAGAACTAACATTGCCTGAGGTGATGTATATTGAGGGGTTACATTGTTAGTGGAATAGTTTTAAGAAGTAGTAATATGTTGGGTAAACAATGACTTTGTTAGCCTGCATACTTTTCTGATTACAAACTAATAAAACAGGTCTGGTGCTAAGTACTCCTTGAAATATTCTTCTTGCTCTATATTGAAGGCTAGAATTACATCTATTTAGTCAACTTCAACCTACAATGATTAGCAAGAGTGTCAGAACAACAGGGATCAGAAAAGTAGCATTTCTGCCTTATTCTCCCAGTATTCCACAAAAGAGGGAATAAGCTGTATGACTGTCACCAAGGCAACATCATTGTAGAGACGTCGAAAGATTGTCTGTGTAAATGCGCGTGTGTGCATGCTTAGAGAAATGTCCTGTGAATGTGTGTGCATTGGGTTTGTGTGACAGGTTTCAATATGTTTTCTATATTATAAACATCATACTATTACACACACACACACATACAGACACATATAAATAACAATATATGAATAATACTAAAATAGGCGGGTAATTGTCCTCTCATATATAATAATTGTAGTAATGAAGAAATGCAAATGCACAAAGATTCTAAATATGCTAAAATAACATCATGAATATATATCAGTGGAATTCTTATTTAAAAGGGTTGCTTACAAACTTTCACAGATACTACAATAATCTTTAATGGACTCCTTCCAGTCTGTTCATCATACCAGTTTTGTCCATCTATGGTCTGGTGTGTCAAAAGTTCACTGAGGATAGATTACCATTGGTCAGTGGAGTCAACTGTTCATTTTTCCAAAGCCTGAACAGCGAGTGACCACTCTAAACACAGTTCACCATCGAACCATGGGGTCAACAGTTCTCTAAAGAAAGATGGCCAGTGGACTGCAAGGTCAAGAACGCATTTTTTAAACATGGCCCTGTCAATGGCCTGTGAGCTTAATGGTTGCCCTAAACAAAGAGTTGACATCAGTTGTCATTTCCACGACCCTGTGTTTGAAAAATCATTAAATCTATGTCATTTTTCAAATGATTTTCAAGGTGACACACACTAGCAATTAGGGTTAAGGGCACAATAACCAATTTTTGTTTATCGTGTCAACTTGGGATTCAAACCAGTGTCAGTTACTGGTTCAATGCTCCTATGGTATGATCTATGAAAAAGCACTTGGGTAATACTTTTGATTACCTCCCTAAGGAAGCACTGGTCAAAGGTAATGCATAATATATAGAAGGGTGCCATTTCAGAGAAGAACAAAACAAAATTGTTTTGAAGACATATTTGTGATGGATAAAGGGACTTTCTGGGACTTGTCTGGAAGTCCAAGTCCAGACATTAAGGATGTAGACTTTTAGCTGAAGCGTGGGTCTGGAGGTCAGTGGCAGCAGGGCTATTGTTACGGCTATGTTGTATGTGTGCATTGAACAGGAAAAACTGGACCCAAATAAATCATTAAAACATAGGGATCACACAGCTTCCACATCTGGCTCCTGATGCTTTTAACAAAACGCCAAGCATATGAGGCGTATGACCTAAAAAACAAAGAAGACAATTGGTTTAGGATATGATCATAACAAGTCTAACATCTGACTATTATCTTTATTATGTTCTGTTTGTTATCAAAACTGTAGGATGGATCACTGTAGGATGGATCATTGAGTACATATATTTCATCAGCATATAAATGAGGTCCTGAAAAATGAATTCAACAATGGTTGTTCTAACTTCTAATATTAGGGTACTTGGTTCTACAAATGCCCCCAAAAGTGCATTCTAAGAAGCCTGGAGAAGTTGGAGCCTTATTAGTGTAGTTTGTTTCAGGGCCCCGACTGTAAACTGCAATGTGAAATAATCTGTTTTAGATTTTTTCCTTGTATGATAAAAATTTACATTGTTGTATGATAGTATAATTTAGCATATCTACAAATGGCAATTTTGTTTATGAAAGAAGCACACCTTTCTGTGATTTGTATTCACGTATTATAACCCCATTTCCCAAAAAGTTGGGATGCTGCATAATATGCACATAAAAGGTGAATGCAATCATGTGCATATCATGTATCCCTACATTTAATTAAAAAGACAAAATATCTATTGTTGAAACAAAAACACATTTAAAAAAAGCTGGGATAGGGCAACAAAAGACTGGAAAAAATGTGTAATGTGAAAAAAGCCCTGGTAGAATATATATCACATCTAATTATGTTAGATGTCAACAGGTCAGTAACATGATTTGGTATAAAAATTCAATAATGTTTCTCAACAAAAAATTGCTAATAGTTTGGGCATCTCCAATCTCTATTATTTTTGTGAATCATTGATGCTGCGTCCTCTGGGCTAAAGAAGAGAGGGACAATCCAGCTTGTTATCAGCATATAGTTCAAAAGTCAGCATCCATGATGGTATGGGTGTGCATTAGTGCACATAGCATGGGTGACTTGCACATCTGTGTGGAAGGCCTTGCTTATTTCAGCAAGACAATGCTGAAAATTCTGCACGTATTACAATAGCATGGCTCTGTAATAAAAGAGTCTGGGTGCTAAACTGGCCTGCCTGCAGTCCAGTCCTGTTGCCCATTGAAAACATTTGGCCCATCATGAAACGAAAAATACAACAAAGGAGACCCCGATCTGTTGAGCAGCTGCAATCCTATATAAAGCGACAATGGGATGCTTACAGAGTATTGTTCCCAAATGCTTACAGAGTATTGTTAAATGAAGAGGTGATCTTACACTCTGGTACCCATACATACCCCTGCCCTAACCGTTTTTGAAACATGTTGCTGGCATCAAATTCTAAATGGTTCTGTAGGTTTAGAGGTCATTACTATTGCAGCACCACTAGCATCTCTATTTCCCTCATCTGTGTGGTTATGTGCATTTTCAGGACAACGAAGCCTAGATAAAATTATGTTGATTTATGGAGGTGGCTGTTATTTGTTTTCTGATTTATCATGATCGTTCCAACAAATACGTTTATGAATTCATCACTGCTGAAATGAAACTTCACTTGTAGAATACAACTTTTTAATTATCTTTGAAACTGTATAAAAATGATTGTTTTTGTTCTCCTCAATCAGGTTGGAAAGTAGGCTGATCATTGTTGTATTGCACTGCCTTGGCAAGTTTTCTTCTGGAGGCTTGAATTAAGGCTCTGTTATTTTTTGTATACCAGGCAGTTAGTTTTATTTTGTACATTTGTTGAATTTAGTAGTGTGACTGCAGCAAAAGGTACTACAAGGGATTGAGTCTTGACACAGGGTTAGTTTGTTAACCGATGTCATTACTCTTACAACCTTCGGGAGGTGAAAGGAATCTAAAAGAGCATCCAAAAATGTGGGTGTTGTCTGTGGGTTTATGGTGGTGTCTTTGGTTGAGGTATAAGTGAGTTTGTTCTTTTGACGGCAATAGGAAGTAATAAGATTATCCTGGACATTGATGCAAAACAGATCCACAATATCTATTCCATGGGACAAGACAAAATCCAAGGTATGACTGTGTGTACATTTTAATTTTGTCACATAAATGCTAGCAACAGCTCTGTTTTTGAGGGGTGCAGAGTGGTTATGGTCACTAGCGTAAAAAAGAAGAGGCCTCATAAAGGGATGTGAAATCATCAGGCCTAAGCAGGTTACAAAGACCAATCATTTCCAGTTTAAAAATAGAAATAGTTCATTGTGATTGCCTTGAAGCAATGGATCTAAAACAAAGCAGTGGAGGAGAGCTTTATTTCTAATACGATTGCTGTGGTGAACACAACCTGGCTCTACATTGGTCAACCGAAATCGAGGCACTGTCTCAATAACTATGCTGACTGCTTTAACTATGCGAGGGACAAACTCCACTAAGTTAGCAAGCAGGCTAATATATACTGGCATATTTTACTGGCAAGTACTTCCCAGTACTTCCATCTGAAAAGTATCAATTATTTATTGATTATATTACAAATGTTTGCCATCAATATACACATAGTACCTCATAATGACAAAGCAAAAAACATGGTTTTAGAAAAAAAACAGTCCCACATCCTTTGCTTTGACACACAGAATTGAGCAAAGATTAATCCTGTATCCTTCGAGCAACAAGAAAAGGAACTCAGGCAAGCCTAGTTATGCCGGCCCGTGATTAAAAGGGATGAATGCTGTTGCCCTGGCCGGATTTGATCTGCGGTTTGATAAGACAGACTGTCTTTAACTACTGTGCTATTTAAACAGCGGGCAGTGTTGCATGTGATACGTGTGTAGAGATGTGGTGTCTGTTTACTTCTGTATTGTCAAATCAATTAGTTGCTAAAGAGTCGTTACACTACATTCAACATATAAATTAGAAAGAGATTAGTGTAGATGGCTAGCTAGTTGCTATTCAGTACCTATGATGAAAACAATGACTCCAATCACTCCATGGCTGGTTCCTTTATTTAGAAAACAATGTCAGTTGAATAGTTATGCTATGTTAACTACACAATGTAAGGCGAAATCAAGAGCAATATGTTCATTGTCAGCTGTCCGTCCATCGCAATGATAATCATAAACAATTTTACTTTAGGCTTACTCAAATGGAGCCACTGAAGTTTTATACTATCCTGAACAAATCCTAATGCCTAATTTGTTTTGTGTGTGGCAAGGATCAAACTCCATTCAATTACATGGCAGTCCGTGTCTCTAATCACAACGCTCTTTAACAACGGGTTGTCAGTCACTCACTCAGTAAGAGACATTTATTCACTTTTCTTAGTTGGCTCTTCTTACGCATTCCGAAGAGCTCCAAGGTATTGTCGAAGCGCAGATGTGGGGAAGGTTAGAAAAATATAGCTAAAGCATTGAGTTCCACCCAGAACCACCCAGATTCTTCTTGGTTGTCCGATACCAAGTGCTGTCTAGCAAAAAGAAGGTACAGCTATAACCTGGCTACTCCCATTCCTACACTGAAGCATGGTGGTGGGAACATCATGCCATGGGAGACCAGCAAAAATTCAGGGAAGGATGAATGGAGCAATATACACAGATTTCCTTGAAGAAATCTGAATTGTACAGAACCTCATACTGGGGCAAAGGCTCATCGTTTAGTGCAACAATGATCAGATGCACAATTCCAAGACAATGCTGGAGTGGATTTTGGACAGGTCTGTTAATTTCCTTGAGTTGACCAGCTGAAGCCCAGACTGGAAACTGATTGAACATCAATGGGGATACCTAATGGAATGGGAGGAAGTGGCAAAATTTAAGGGTGCAAAGATGTTAGAAGCATACCTAAAAATACTTGACGCTGTGATTTCTGCCCAGGGCATATCTACAAAGTACTCAATAAAGGGTCTGAATCCTGAACATATACATAAGATGCTGAGTTGCTTTTAAAAAACAAATTGGCAAACATAAAAAAAACATATTTTTGTTTTGCCATAATGGCGTTTTGTATGAAGATTGATGGTAACATATCTCTTTTTCAATTACATATTCAGTCTACAACACCATGTGCAGAAAATTAAAGGGTCTGGATACTTTCTGAAACCACTGTATTAATTAACTAGTTATTCAATCTGATCGAGTCAGTCCCCAAAGAAGACTCACTCTTACCACTCTTACATTTTCATTTAACATGTGTGTGTGTTGTTGGTGTAGGTTACTAACAATGTTTTGTAAATAAATCTAACTTTTTAGTCCTGAAACTCCCAACCGTGGCTGCAAGATGTTTGTCCAAACAGTGACCACAGTGCAATGGGGTAAGAGAATAACAAGAAGATCTATGCATTATTAATAGGAGCTGCAGAGTGAATCTGTTCAGTTTCAGAATAATAACAGCAATTTCCCTCTGCCTCATTAATGTGTGTTTTTAAAGCATGTGTTTGGTCGCCATGGACACCCAACTCTTCACTACCCCCTTCCCACAACCCTTCCCTCTCCCCGCCAACCATCTTCTATAATAGGAGTCCTATTGAGATTCAGGTCATGGATGGCACTTGCTGTTTTTAATTTTCATTTCATCATAAGTACTTTAAGACTATTGCCAACCCTTATTTGCAATTTTCCTGCAGACCTCTTCACTACTGCCTTCTGACAGGACAGATGCTGCAATTAATCACGCTGGGCGGAGAAATGGGCATCGTTGCTCCACACACAGCTGAAGAGCCAATCACTACACACAACATCAACAGCAGTTAGCCCTCAAAACCCAAATTACAAATGCCTTATCAAACTAATTGAATACAAAGCTTGAACATTCTATCAAGCCCAGGAAAGAAATTAACAAGAAACGGTTTATCATTTTTACCCCATCTTAATTTTTATAGAACTGTTTTATTAGGCTACATATTCCAGGTCCAGTATTCTATCACAGTTGAGTCAGACAATTGTTACCTCTACCTTTGTAGTCCAGTAGCTTTGCTGCTCATTGTGGATTTATGATAATTTTTGTTTGCAAGCCTTCCCTCCCCCACTCACTCTTTATGTGGATACAACCTCAAAGCCCCTTGTGGGTAGACTTTTAAAAATCAAGCAGTTCATGTGGTGTTACCAAATTGTTAATTCATGGTGAAGAAATTGTCGAAATCTCAAACATTGACAAGTAAGAATGAAGACTGTTATTGATAGCATCAGTTACGTGCTGACCCTGTCTAGACTGAACAGTGTTTGTTGGACACACATTTACAATGGTTTTTAATGTTGAAATCACAAAGATGCACACTAATAATGGCAACATGAAAAGTAGCTTTCATATTTCTAATGTTTCTTTTCACAGTGGATAGTCACACCCCCTGCAGTCTTCACATTTTACTGTCTTCATACTACATCTAAAAATGACTGATACAATTATGTTGTGATTCTTAACAAAACCTACTCTACATTTTCAAGGTGATTTAATTTTAATGGATTTTCAAGAGATTATAAACAATGTCATGATTGTGAATGTTTTTACACCCCATAGTTTGGTGGAAGTACATTTGGCAGACGATACAACTGTGCATACTGAGAGTAAAATTCTAACAACAGAATATTAAAATGTTTTTCATCAAAACTGTTTAAGAATCATTAATGGGAAGCCATATTCAAAACATTTAGAGAGCAATTCTGGAGTGTCTATAGCGTATTAATATGTAGAATTGTTTCAATAACACATACAACTTGATACCATGGTTTTCAAGAGACTGATGTCTTGTTTCCTTTCACTTTTTACATTGTTTTACACCTTATTTATTTTCTTATTGATTTAATCCCCAGATCCTGCCAATGACAATCTGCATTATCTAATGCTGCCACCACATTACTTCTAAAATCTTTATTTAGACTGGATTTTTAACACATCCTTTATAACTTTCATGGTCATATAAGCCATTAATGGATTTTTGATCCCAACATATTTTCAAGTTTTGTGGGGGCTGCATCATGTTATGTACAAAAAAAATGTCACGAAAAGAGGATTTTGATAAATATATATAGCTCTGGAAAATATTAAGACACCACTGCACCTTTTTCTTTCCTTTTTAAAAAAGTCTAAAAGGAAGGTTTTGAGTGAGCAGCAGAAGCGTTCAATTTGCAGTGGTCTCTCAATTTTAACTCTTCTTTTCCTCACTCAAAGACTTCCTTTTTGAGTTTTTTGGTGCAGTTGTCTCATAATTTTTTCCGGAGCTCGGCAGTATATGTATATATATATATTTATATAAAATACCAGTCAAAAGTTCAAGTGAATAGGTATGTGTGTCCAAACATCTGACTGGTACTGAATACAAAAGGTGTAACACCCATGTGAAAGGCTAGAAATGGAAAACCAGCTTCAGTCTTATGAAAAACGCAGTTTATTTTACTGCGTGGCAAATGCACACATTTGATTGCAAAGGAAGACACATCAGAATAGCTTTCCAAGAGGCGCAGATTCACAAATGTAATGGCTGTCAAAAGTGCTTCCACAAATCAATAACTCTGGAGTGTGAACACATGCAATCAACACATACTCATTTTGTAAGTAGTAATCATTTGGAACATTTCACTTTGAATTTGTTATGTTTGTAGATCTGGGATTCTTAAATTAATTATAAATGCTGTTTTTATATGAATAAATAGTTAATACAAAATTATGGCCAACATAATATTTGAATTGAACTGATTTCTTGGAAAAACATATTTGTGATTACTATTCTTAATGTAAAAAAGAAAAAAAAAATGAAATAGTGTATATTTATATACACACACACGCATGCACGCGCCACACACACACACACACGTGTATAACGCTTCATATACTAAGGTATGGCTAATGTCAAATTAGTCTACAGGTTTCTTTTTTTATTTAACGACCAAGCAAAACTCAGAACTCAAACGTTAAATTACATTCCTATTAAAAGCTCATAAACAAGTATATATATTTTTATACTGAAATGCATTTATTCTATGGACAGTTTTCAAAAAGCAGTTGTATTTTTATCTGTAAGCAAAATACAAACAAATGAATTGCTGCTATTGTAACTCATAAAAAAGTATAAAAGAGCAGAAATGAACTGTGATATACCAATCCACAGGTCATTTTACCAATGTTTTAATTAAAGCCTCACATATTAAAACTTTACAACAGGTGATATGAAAAATTTACAACTTTTCTCTTTTCATAATGGATAGCAATCATTAAATCTGGCAAGAAAATACCCCCATTGTCTTTTCAATTGACTCTGTCAGTGCAACAAAGTGGCTCTGCTACTTCTTTTTCCTTCTTCCATTTCCATTGATAATGTTTGCAGTATCCAGGAATACATAGTGTAAAAATACATCAATCAGTCATGAAACCATCAACCTTGATCCTGGAATTTTTCATGTACCATAAAATATCCCCTTTATTACACAAAATAAAAACATAATTTAATTGTTAAACATCTGAGGTAAAAACAAATACATAAAGAACATTTTTGGACTGCCAGTTTTACACAGTTTTTGAACAAATGGGTATTTTACTGGAAAGAGGAGGTCTGGTTTTCTCCCAACTCTACAAAACACTTACAGCAGATTACAGTTACAGTTTTATGACATAATGATGACATAAATGATGTTATGGCAGTTTATTTCTGTCAGTCTGTCCATTCTTCCATCCAGCAACCCTCACAATCCCCCAATACCAAGCCATTTCCAGTTCCCCCTTTTTTCTATATATTGTCTCTTGCTTTCATGACATAGGATGAATGCGCTCAGATATCACATTGGCCTGAAATGCATGATGGTTTGACGGAGAGCTTTCCTTTAGGCAATTTGTTACATCTGCAGGAATGTAAGGGGGTAGTGTTTTATATAGTTGCAATATACTGGCCAGTGTGGAAAAAATTGTTTTATGTCTGGGTTAATGGTCTCCAGTATTGTACCTGTAAGTCATTTTTCTCAGGTATCCTTGTCTGCAAGAGGTGAGAGCTACGCAAAATGCCTTTGTCCAGTAGTTGGGCTAAACCGACAAATTTGACCTCATAAATAAAGCTTTATTGTTAAATAAAAACAGGGCATTTGTCCCCTGCGTGAGTCAGGTGCACCAGTCTTTTCACAAATGTGCCCCAAGTCAGTTTTGTATTGACAGTTGAGAGAAAAACCAACAAACGAACATACAATAAACAATTAATGGGCACTTCCCTACAAACTGTTTCTCATAGCACAGCCTATTTTATAGACAAAATCCAGCTACGGTATTTGCCCCTTTACATGTGTACGTAGGTATTCATATCCGTCTATAACAATGGACAACTTCTTTTTAAAACATTCTAATCCTTACACACTTCTTAAGTGCAACTTAGAAAAGCATTGAAATGATGCTTTTTTTCTATTCCTCTTCTTTGAGATAAGATAGATATCTTCAATGAATTTGGCTCAGTAGATGGAGACCTGGGACAGCACCTGGGCATGGGCCTGGATCTGGGAGGGGTGTGGCTGCTGGGGGGCGGGCTGGGGACTGCCCATAGAGGCGGAATGGGGTGTGCTGGGTGAGTGCTGCGGTGGGGAGCACTGGGACTGGTGCTGCTGCTGCTGTTGGAGATGCTGCTGCATTTGTTGCTGGTGCAGCTGCTGCATCTGCATCTGGTGGAGCTGCAGCTGCTGTTGCTGCATGTCATGCCTCTGCTGCTGCTGCTGTTGCTGCTGCTGCTGCTGCTGCTGCTGCAAGCTGTGTTGCTGCAGCTGCTGCTGGAGGTGGTGCTGGAAATGCTGATGCTGCATCTGCTGCTGGATCTGCTGGTGGTGCATCTGCTGCTGCTGCATCTGGTGGTGCTGCAGGTGTTGCTGCATCTGCTGCTGCTGCTGCTGCTGCTGCTGAAGCTGCTGCATGTGTCCCACGCCGCCCTGCATCGGCGGGCTCATCTGGGACCCGGCCGTGGACTGGGCTCCGGGTGCCATGGATCCTCCTCCTCCACCCATCTGGTTCAGAAGCTGGGACGGCACACCGTTGGGCATGTTCTGGTGCTGCACCGTCACCGAGGTCATGATTTGGCTGCCCCCCAGCCTCATCTGCAGTGGCTTCGGGGCAATGGCCCGTGGCATGGCATTCTGAAGGGACTGGGCTGCAGAGGACATGGAGGACATGGAGGACATGGAGGGGTGCTGGGAGAGGGGTGAAGGCAACACCAGACCGGGGGACAGGCTGGTGGAGGCCAGGGTCTGCTGGACGGAACGTATGGTCTGAGCCTCCGCCGATTCCTGGGCAGCCTTATGGAAAAACAACATGTAAAAGGCAAGTTGGGAATGGTGGTTAGACTTACTTAATACCCCTAAACAAAGATGATTCTTTTTTTGACAGCCGGGGGTAACTAAGTCATGCTGCAAAGCCTCTTACAAGATGATCTATGATAACAATCTAGAGTAGATTTAGCATGTTAAAGCAGCTCATAAAGAAAATGCAAATATATAATTGACTACTTGTCACAATGAAATGTACACTTGTGTTGGGAAGCAAGAAACCAGGCAATCCGTGTTCAGCAGCCCGCAATAGAAAGTGCTGCCCTCTCGAGACCACGTGGAAGATTGTGTCGTTAACCATAACACCACAGAGCTGTACGTTTGATAGGTGTCATTATAGCCTCTTGTGTCTACCCTGAACAAATCCTCTTTTAACACCGAACGTTTCAACAGCTAATTGGCCATTTGTGAATGATATTGATGCAGTTTAACTGACCAACGTTTCTTACTAAGTTTACCTCCACCACAAACAGCATTTGTGAACTGTATGGCGTTTGCCACTGGCCGTTCAATCAGCGTATTAGCCAGTAATAGGCTTACTGATATCTACTATCTTCCTAGGAATATTCATAAGATTTGAGCAATTGCTAGCAAAACTTTTCCATGCCACAAAAAGTTGCAATATAACCGTAGTCTGTTTTATTTCAGACTTACTATAATGTAGATATTGAAGGTTTTAGCCAGCGAAGTTTCCGTCTATACGGAACAATTCATAATGCGTACTTCGCTTTGCCTGTGCGAAGATTCGAACACGAGACCTATAGTTCGCAGGTCTGCTTCGCTAACCATTACACAATTTAATAAGGGGTTATCAGTCAGTCACTCAGTAAGAGACATTCGCTCATCTTAGCCAGCTTCGCTTATGCTGTCTGGCAAAAGTGTTTTACCTTGGAAACCAGACTGGCACGGTAGGCAGCGAGGGCTTTTAAATACTCCTTTTTGGCAGCCTCTGTTTTGCTTTTATAGACCTGTGATGACAAGAAAGACAGGTGTGAATGACAGGTGACAAACAGGATGATTCTGTAAAGATATACCTCCTCTAACTGCCAGCACAGGCAGCTCAGTAAAACTGACTATCCTTGATACTTACAGTAAGTGCTTAAACGTGTTCTACTTTCCATCATTTAGTCATCGATTGCCCACCTTTTTACCCATATCCTGTACTTTGTACTCAATAATCATGTAGTTTATTACTCTAGCTCTCTAAGCATTGACCGGGAATAGATTGGGAGAAGTTATAGTATCTGACTTTATGCATCCCCCTGGAGCAATTACTGCTAATCATCATGCATTTGCTTGTTGATCAGATGTAACGTAAAGGGACCATAATAAACAAGCGTCTCGCAATAAGACTGCTCACCTGGGATCCGGTAGGTTTCCATTTTCTATACACTAGATTCCATTATGAGCTAGAATGGTATTCTATATCAACATATACTGTAAAGGTTTGAATGAAGACCTAAACCTTTTTTTGGCCTGCCTAATAATAAACGTGCCAAATTGTTTTAAATCCCACCTTTACAAACAAAAACGTTACTCCGTCAAGAAATCATTTTCAATAGAATACGTTAATCTACCAAGCACAGAGCGGGAGCTGAAACGGCCCTGCTTTTCAATGAATATCACTTGATCAAAAGTATGTTCATACTTTGTTTTAAAATTAATTACAGCTCTTTTGATCAGCATATTTCAATGACTAATTGGGTTACGCTTGAAATCAACTCATCCATCTATTCATCGACGAGTTGATCTGGATAAAAGTGTCTTCTAAATTACTTAACGTAAATTATATCTGTGAAATATCCAGAACATTGTGACATGTTATTTTGCTGATGGGCTATTCAGAACAGTCAGAACATCTTGTCCCCAGAATAAATACATAGCATTTTACAAGTAGCATTCCTAAGTGAGCAATGTTTGCTGTTGTTCTTAGCTCAATGGGATAAGCTTCAGAATAGCATCGAAATGTCTTAAACCATTTCAAGATAGGGAGGGGCCTCTAACTTTTGTAAATTCCGTTTGGTGATGGGGCCACACCCCTAGCCACGCTCCTTGCCATGCCAATTAGCAAGCCCATCAAATAAGCCCCTTTTTGATCCAGATAAACACCATAGGTGTGTAGGTCATAGTGTATAAGCAGATAGTGGTGCTGTTACCTGCTTCTGCTCCTCTCCCAGGCCATCCCACATGGAAGCCACTATCTTGGATACCTCACCAAAAGTGGCGTTAGGGTTTTGACCCTTAATGGCAGCCTGTGTGTCTCTGAAGAAGAGAGCATAGGCTGATACAGGCTTCTGAGGCTCATTTGGGTCCTTCTTCTTCTTCTTCTTGGGGGTTTTGGGCTTTTTTCCAGCATCTGGGGCTGGACGCTTCTCTCCTGCCATTACCTTTAATAAGAGGATTGCCACAAGAAAAGTGTGTACGTTCGTAACGTTGATTACTACATTTTCCTAAAACAACCACCTTCAACAAATGTATATGAATATAAACCAATTATGGTATTCAATCAGGTCTATTTTGCAATAATGTGAGAGTTTTTGTCTTTTTTTACAATACATTTTAATTGTAGGCCTGTCAATGAACATTTTGTCACTTACCCTACTGTCTTGGTCTTGGTCGTCCTCGTTAATGGAACTGGAGGGAGATGGTGTAGCCGACTTGCTGGCCGGCGGTGAGGGAGAAGTGTGGGCAATGTTGGGTCCTGTCATGTTCAGGCCCAGTTGGGCACTGAGCTGGGACTGATTGATGGTGGTCAGCTGGTTCCGGGACATCATGCCATTGGGGTTGTTCATACTGATGATGGATCTCATGACCATGGCAGGGTTGGGGGGGTACTGGCGGAGGTGGCCCTGCATGTTCTGAACCAGAGGAGTAAGAAAGGGAAAATTCAGTGAATATGACAGCATGTCTAAAGAGGCTGTAATGTGTCTGTAGCCTGGTCCCAGATCTGTTTTTGCCATATAGCGATGTTTTCAGCATGACAACCACATTGGCGTTGACTAGACAGCAGCAACAGATCCAGGACCAGAGCATAGGACAAACTGGCACTCGACCGCAATGCATTACATCACATGAGACATGGCCCTGGGTCTTAAGCTTCTCCCGTTTTCAAACATGATTAATTATCTTGAAACCTGAGTCGCCAGCTTGATCTGTCAGTAATGGATGGCTTCACAGCTCAATTGATACGGTTCACAACCCTCGATTGTATGGAAATCTGTGGTAGAGCTTTGACTGCCCAGTCCTTGGGGTATAACGAACCGAGTCAGTACCCTTGAGATGGTTAGGCTACATAACCTCAAATGCCAGGAGAAAAAAGTCATGATTTGTATGCACATTGACTACCTCTAAGACACTTTGGATTTAATGCCTATGCAACAAATAAAATTGCTATACATTTCTGTGAAGGCTGACACTTCTGAAGGTTATATCCTTCTTCTGTCTGGAGGAAGAAGGCACGAGAGATACCTCTTCCAATATGTTTAGAGATTCAGTGGGCAGGTTTTACACAGTACATGTTGATCATGTAGACCATGCCTTGGCAGCAAGAGCAAAAGCAATAGCATCAACCGCCACTCTCTTTTAAACACTTAAACTCTCAGAAGAGAATGCCAAGTAGATTGTCGTGTTTCAAACTAGGTCTTTCACTCAGTCATATTTAAAAGCTTTTAGAAAGGGTTCAAAGAGCTTGTTTTTCCACATATAGTTGTCCCTCAGTGTTCGTTATGAAGATGAGATGCTGAAAAAGCAATACTGACCAAATTGAAGCATTTTCTTGTTGTTGTGTTCTAAAGTCATGAAAATTAGGGATAAACAATATACCGAAACACCTATATTGGTTATATTGGCTATCTTGGTTATATTGGATAAGAAACATGTTGTTTTTGGACAACAAGCACCTTAAATCGGCTCATCTAGACACTACATCAAACTTGCATCAGTGTTGTACACTCTAATCGTTTTTCGTCTTTCATATATTTTTTGTGTTATGCAATAACCATAAGCGCTGCAGATATGACAGATAATGATGCTTCATATCTTAGCTTCAGAATACAAAGCTTTCACATTCACCAGATTTGTGTGTGCTTGTTCACGGCCGTTATACTTATACTGACGCAGTTGTTGTTATGTTGACAATTAAGAGGCTAAGTTGTGATATAAAAGATTGGAAGGGGAGTTTACAATTACAATAATATAAATGTTTCTGTCTCTCTGAACAGCATAGGTGGATGCACTAATGGCTAGCACACCCAATGGTTATGAGTCCAATACATTTTCCAAATGCTCAATAAATTAAAATATTCCCAGTCTAATTTTCCTGATGGAAACCCTGCTCTGATCTTTCTATACACCAAAAACAATGCTGCATTATAAACCCACCCCCCTTGTTACATTCTTAGGTATTACATAACATAACATTTTTCTAATGCAGTATATTTTCCAGATAGGACGTGATTGTTTTCAGAAGTAGAGAGGTAAAGGTAGCAGAAGCATTAGCACTGATTGCACTGAGGATAGACTTGCAGGGCCTGCCAATCTCTGAGAGAGAAGATTGATCAGACTAGCAGCAGTGCTGACAGGAAATAGTGAAAAATAACCAAACACAACAAAAAGGTGATTTGTTTGGTGCGTGTGTGTGTGTGTGTGTATGTGTTTATGTGTGTATTCCCTGGGCAACATTCATCTGGTATTCAACAGCAACAGCAACACAAGCTCAATCTCTTCCAACAACAACAGATCATAAAGCTATGTACCTGGTTTCATTGAGAAGCTTATAAATCCTGTCTTCAAAACAACATACAAACACATTCACAGAACATAAACATATTGAATGTACATTTTTCTCACATCTTTTGCATATGCCATGACTACAACTTATCATATCAACAAGGAAGGAATATACACTACCGTTCAAAAGTTTGGGGTCAGTTAGAAATGTCCTTGTTTTGCATGAAAACATACATGAAATCAGTTTGAATAGGAAATATGGGAACATGAATAGGAAATAAAGTGATTGACAAGGTTATAAATAAAGATAATTAATTCAAATAATAATGGTGTCCTTCAAACATTGCTTTCATCAAAGAATCTTCCATTCAAAGCAATTGCAGCCAAGCAGACCTTTGGCATTCACGTTGTCAATTTATTTAAGTCATATGCAGAGATTTCACCCCATGCTTCCCACAAGTTGGATTGGCTTGATGGACATTTCTTACATACCATACGGTCAAGCTGCTCCCACAACAGCTTAATAGGGTTGAGATCTGGTAACTGTGCTGGCTACTCCATTATAGACAGAATACAAGCTCCTTCTCTAAATAGTTCTTGCATAGCTTTGGGTCATTGTCCTGTTGTAGGAGGAAATTGTCTCCAATGCACAGAGTATGGCATGGCGTTGCAAAATAGTGTGATAGAGCTCTTTCTTCAAGATCGCTTTACCCTGTAGTCTCCCACTTTACCACCAAAGCACCTCCAGGCCATCACATTGCCTCCAACATGTTTGATAGATGGCATCAAGCACTCCTCCAGCAACTTTTCATTTGGTCTGTGACTCATAAGAATGAAGAAGTTCTTCTTTGTGGTTTGAACATCTCAAAGTTAGATTTCATCATCAATTTGCCTAAAATGATAAACTTGGATTAGCAAACACAACGTGCCATTAGAACACAGGCCTGATGGTTTCTGATAACGAATCTCTGACAACCTATGTAGATATTCTATAAGAAATGTACCATTTCCAGCTACAATAGTACAACATCAACAATTTCTACACTGTATTTATGATACATCTGATGTTATTTTAATGGACAAAAAATGTTTTGAACCATAGTTTATTCAATATTTCCACATAACAATTGTGAAAGAATTTAAGAAAAACTTTACAAATCAGTTTTTGAGTAAATGGTCAAATAAACTTGAGCAATGATAAAACATAGTAATTTAGATTTACCTATTATTTTTTTAAATACTTGATGTGAAAATCATCCTCTCCATTAGCAACCATATGATAGCTCTCAGAATGTTTTTTGCTCATTGATAGTATTAAAGATGAAACACACTGAGCTCATTAGCCATGGTGCACATGTGAATAATAACATCACTTCCACACAATAACAAAATGATGCAATATCTCTTAGAACAATGACATATGGGTCAAAATGCTATTTGGGTCAAAATGTTGACATTTTATCATACAACCTTGCCTTATTCAAAGATAATTTGTCTTTGAAATTGTGTTTACATGCTTAGTGATAGCTAGCCGTTTCATAATTGGGTTTGCAGTGTACAAATCAAATAACAGATCAAATAACTAAATACATACATTTATTTACAGCTAAAAACAATTCACATAAACTAGTGAGGAAATATTCAGTAGAATAACTCTATTTTAAGCCTAATGTACAAATGTCTCTTATCCATGCTACTAAAACAAGCCTAGCTAATACTAGTCCCTGATCAAGAAAAAACATAGAATTTTCTGCTGGAGTGGCTGTGATTGTAAAGTGCAAGTTCTTTATTTACAAAGGTCTGTCCTCTCATTTACATTTTGATTGGAATATTGCCTGGGTCCAAAATGGTACCCTTGTTTTTTTATGAAACATTACTTTTTACACTAGGGCACATAGTCTAGAGAAGAGGGTGCCATCGGGACACATCCATTTTCAGCAGTCACAGAATACATCTAAATAGATGGATAGGTAGATAGATAAATAGATAGATAGCCATCATAAATCTGTAAACACGTCCTTATCTCAAGTGGCCAGATGTGACCAGCCAGCCCCTCCCTTGTCTCTCCCCGTTCAGGCTGCATATAACTAGTGTGCATGTGTCTACATGTGTTTGTGTTTGCATACATGAATGTGTGTGTCAAACAGAAGTAAACCCAGAGTCTTTGCGATCTACTCTCCGATCAATAAGGCTTTGTGATGGAAATACTGAGATGGAGTCTCTCATGCCTTTAGAAAAAAAACGAAAGTTCAAGGAGCCAGAAGCAAAATGATACACAGCAAGGCATGTGTACCTGTCAAGCCGTCACCAGCATATTGGCTTGTTTGATGGATGGTTGTTGGCTTTGCCTACACATCCTACCTTCTCTCCTGCATCAAAGCATCTCAACAACCGTAATAAATGCAATATAAAAATAAAAATAAATGTCTGAGCCCTTCTACAACACACAGACTAATAAACAAAGCAGCTGGACTGAAAATGCTGTATTAATCATTCAGAAGTACCGGTGATAAAAATCTCAACAGCAGTGATATCAATGAAAAGAGCCTTGGGTCTGTTTTTGAAGATATTGGAATCAGAATTTGGGGATGTGGGGAATTTATTACCAGTAGCACTGTGTGAGCCGTAACAGGCTGAAAAGAATGTTAACAAGTTCAATTTCCATTCAATCAACGACAGAGGCTCTTGGAAATGTTCCATTGCAGGAGAGGAGTAAAATCATCTATATGGTAATTATAAGAATGAACCTCCCAGTAACTTTCACCAGCATGAAAGGTCAGTCCTATTAAAGATAGTTTATCAGTCCTCTGCACATCCTTTACTACATGTGAGTATAAACGGGTAGGCTACATTATTTTATTTTTACCTCTACATTTTCAGCTACCTGGTCACAAAACTTTGGTGCTTAATCCAAATGAGAAAAATGGAATTTAGAATGCTGGTACAGGCTATAATAGCATGAAGGCTATATACTTATACATACATACATAGATACATATATACATACATACATACCCATATGTACATATTATTACATGTATATTAAGTATATTGGACCATGAGTGCCTTTAAAGACAACTGAGTCTCCTTACAAATCATAAGAAAATCTATCAATTTTTTTTAATTATAGAAAATATGCAAAACATAATAACTAAACAAAGAACAAATAAATCCTTTCCCCCCATTCATTCACAGAGGATCTTCAAAATTAAAAAAAGGCTTGTGAGCAAACATTACTTTGAATAATGTTGCTTCTCATGTGGTTAAAACAATGTCTGGTCATTCATAACTATCTTAGGATGTACAAGACAATAGCGGGGCTACTCTGATAAGCTTGATGCCCCTGTGACAAGGTGCTCCACAGGAAGACATGTCATTGGCTCATTTGCTGGTCTCGGTGGGTTGGAGCCATAGGTAAACCAGAGTGGTCTCACCCGATTGTCTTCCTTCTTTGCTTCCACACCCCACTTACCTGCCCCCCCTTCTCTTACTCCTCACAACGAATGCCCCCCTAAACCCCTTTCAACACATATGGACTAATTTTCTAGGTGCACCTGAACTATGAGTATATAAAACTAGTTTGACTTGATATAATCTAATTTCAAGTGCTGGCTGTCTAAGAAAACTAAATCCCAGAATCAATCATACAGGTCAGGTCAAGACTTCATTACAAGTACTGCATGCCTGCATGAATATCTTTCATTTCTGACCGACCCAATATTTTACAACAGCTGTCTGGCTGAAAAAAACAAAGAGAAAACAAAACAATGCAGAGGGGTAAATACAGAGGGGAAAAATAGTATGAACATCTAAAATGTATATAAAACTGATTTCACAGTTTCTGCAAAAAAACTCATATTTCTGGTTGCTCAAAATCTGGTGTGTTATATTTATAGACAATCTATACACTATCAGGGTACAATTTATCACAATCAGTAGAAAATTGCCCAATTAGACCCAAATGCATGACTTGTTTAGCTGGATGTTGGCTATGTAGCACAACAACTGTAAAAGTAATGTACTAGTCTAAGATACAAATATTGTGTGTGTAATAAGTAATTTAGCAGGGAAATATAGCTCAAATGATGCATATCAAATGCCTACAGACTACACATTAGCCAATAGTCAGTATGTATTTATGTTAATGTAATATACATGCTTCTCTGAATCAACTTTGGGTACAATTCAAGAAAACTAAATAGGCTGTCATTTTACTCCTATTCATTTATATTCAGGTGGGACATTTGTGCTATTTCTAACCCCATAATGGCCTCTTCTAGATGATATGACAACTAGAAGAGACCTTTTTAAAGATATACATCCAATAGTGCTGCTTTCTTAGAAGTTTGGTACAAAGAAAGGGAAGATAGGGACGTTTTCAGAAATGGCACCACAAGTCCTAAGCAGTGCATGAGAGAGAGAGAATGAAGGGATCTCTGAATAAAGCAATTCTGGCAGCTCCACCTCCAAAAGTAGCTGGCACTAGAGAGAGACCAAATCACAAATCAGGAGAACACATGCTGCGAGACAAAAAAGAGAGTCAGAAGCTTGATAGGAGAGCAGATTAAATAAATAATGACTTCAAATTTGGGGCCTTGCTTTCTGCCAGCCGTTTCTGACTATCTACAGCCCAGAGAAATGTTTTCCTCTTTGTAGAACAGCAAAGCATCTGTGGCCAATTTACAAGACATATGCAGAGCATTAGGGGAAAAGAATTAGTGTAACAGTTGGCAGAGTAACTACATTGACAGGGATTGGAAAATAGTACAGGTACACTGAAAATCCGTTGGTTTGGCTTTTGTTTCATTGTGGTATAGTGAGGCTATCACACTAACAAATTACCCACTGTTACAGAGCTAAGAGATAACAACAGAGAAAATCGTGTTTTGTTTTGGAAAATGTAATTGCAATAATACATTGTTTATTTGTAAGTGCTTGCAGATATCCCAGACAAGAAATACAAAGCGTACATAATGTTGTCCCCCAATGTAATTCCAATGACAGAACCCACATAAAATGTATAAAATACTCAAATATTAACTTATTCCCTAAACTCCTTTCTTTAAAATGTCCAACTAAAGAAAATAGTGTAAATGTATCTCTGTGTTCAGGACGTTTGTAGATCAATCCTATTTTCAGGACAAAATGGAGTCCATGGTCGGTAAGCCTTTCTTCCTTTGTGTTTGTACAATGTGTGATGAGTGATAAAAGAGCCAAGCAGTGTTCAGCAGTGTGCAAGTGACAATGCCACAAGGCAAAGGAGCAGAAACCTCACATTCTCTCCATGTAGTTTTAATACTAGCCTTTTCACAATCAGAGACATGAGCCATGCAAATGGTGTTAAAAGAGGAATAATGTTTGAGAATCAAATCTAATCCTCTACCCAGTCATGAGAACAGTCAGGACTGCAATTGTATCAAGGTTCCATTTCTTCTCCAGATGTAGAAAGCTTAACTGACCATGAAATGAAAATTCTGTAGGCAAAAGCCTTCCGGGGCTCACTTATGTGGCACAGATATTTTAAAAGCTGCAATTATTTTACATGCCAGCAGCATGGAACAGAGGAAAAGGGGCTATGCAGTTTTAAAATGCTAGCCAATATTGGGATGTATACAGTGGGGAGAACAAGTATTTGCATTGTATTGTTTAACATAAGTATTTGATCACCTACCAACCAGTAAGAATTCCGGCTCTCACAGACCAGTTAGTTTTTCTTTAAGAAGCCCTCCTCTTCTCCACTCATTACCTGTATTAACTGCAACTGTTTGAACTTGTTACCTGTATAAAAGACACCTGTCCACACACTCAAACAGACTCCAAAATCTCCACAATGGCCAAGACCAGAGCGCTGTTTAAGGATATCAGGGATAAAATTGTAGACCTGCACAAGGCTGGGATGGGCTACAGGACGATAGGCAAGCAGCTTGGTGAGAAGGCAGCAACTGTTGGCGCAATTATTAGAAAATTGAAAAAGTTAAAGATGACGGTCTGTCTCCCTCGGTCTGGGGCTCCATGCAAGATCTCACCTAGTGGGGCATCAGTGATCATGAGGAAGGTATCAGCCCAGAACTACACGGCAGGACCTGGTCAATGACCTGAAGAGAGCTGGGACCTCTCAAGGAAAACCATGAGTAACACACTACACTGTCATGGATTAAAATCTTGCAGCGCACGCAAGGTCCCACTGCTCAAGCCAGCGCATGTCCAGGCCCGTCTGAAGTTTGCCAATGACCATCTGGATGATCCAGGAAGGTCATGTGGTCTGATGAGACAGAAATATAGCTTTTTGGTCTAAACTCCACTCGCCATGTTTGGAGGAAGAAGAAAGATGGATACAACCCCAAGAACACCATCGTAACTGTGAAACATGGAGGTGGAAACATCATTCTTTGGGGATGCTTTTTTGCAAAAGGGACAGGACGACGGTGCAATTGGGAGGATGGATGGGGCCATGTATCGCGAGATCTTGGCCAACAACCTCCTTCCCTCAGTAAGAGCATTGAAGATGGGTCGTGGCTGGGTCTTTCAGCATGACAACGACCCGAAACACACAGCCAGGGCAACTACGGAATGGCTCCGTAAGCATTTCAAGGTCCTGGAGTGGCCTAGCCAGTCTCCAAACCTGATCCCAACAGAAAATCTTTGCAGGGAGCTGAAAGTCCGTATTGCACAGCGACAGCCCTGAAACCTGATGGATCTGGAGAAGGTCTGTATGGAGGAGTGGGGCAATATCCCAGCTGCAGTGTATGCAAACCTGGTCAAGACCTACAGGACACGTATGATCTCTGTAATTGCCAACAAAGGTTTCTGAACCAAATATTAAGTTCTGCTTTTCTGATGTATCAAATACTTATGTCATGAAATAAAATGCTAATTATTTATTTAAAAATCATACAATGTAATTTTCTGGATTTTTGTTTTAGATTCCGTCTCTCACAGTTGAAGTGTACCTATGATAAATATTACAGACCTCTAGATGCTTTGAAAGTAGGAAAACCTGCAAAATATACTGTATCAAATACTTGTTCTCCCCACTGTATAAATATCCAGTAATATCATCTGCATTTCATCATACCAGTGTGGGTGATAGTGGGCAGTCTCAAAGTATATGGATAATAAGCCTAAAACTATAATGAAATATTACTTATGTAAATATATATTTTGTGACAAAATCTTTTACAAATGTGATGTTTTGCTTCACTAAACAAATCTCACAGTCCTGTAGTATTGCCAGATCCTGTTTCCTCTTCAATGCATTTCATATTCAATGGCATTTAATTAAATATTGAATACTATTCAACATAAAAGTGTCGGCTGGGTTCTGCAATCCTTGCATATTCTCTTAACCAAATGAATGGAAGGTAAGGAGATGCTGGTGATCCAATAATTTACTCCCTTAATAAAGGCTCAATTCAATTATTCCCACATTGCAGTACAACAGTTTTTCCCATGTTCAAATTAACTCACAGACTAGTTTTGGGTATAAAACCTACAACTACAACAAAGAATACACTCACAGGTATGTTTACACTATTCATATTTAGAAGTGTGTGGGCAAAGAACTGAAATTGTAAAGACATTGCACAAACATTGCATTAGTGGGTTTCAGTGAATCCCTGCCTAAGTACTAGCATTGCAAGGCTAATTCTAGCACCCTCATGTTATTTAACCAAATACACAACCTGGGATTCTGGACTCAAACAAAGCCATGGCTGTCAGCTGAGTGCATTCAGAACATGACAGTAGGGATAACAGCCTGGGAACACATGTGACAGTGGAGAGGACTGGATGAAACAGAAATACGCATCAGCATTTACAGACCAGGGTTTCTGGGGCCAACGTAAATAATAAATGAATCCATGAAACATTGGCACTTTTTGAACAGCTACTTTCATCACTCACTGGAGGGGAGAAAACACGTTGCATTAACATCTATTCTTTTTACGAGAACAATAATATTGTTGACATTGTTTTTGCTTTATGACACCAAATCGTAAGCAGTCCTTACATACTGATGTGACCATTCTTAAGCATTTTTTATACTTTTCCAGCTCGAACTTTAAAACCAGAGCCAGATGATGTATTAGATGCAGTGACAACTAGTGCCGTGTGCTGACTGCAGTGAAGTTTATGGCCTAATATAATGGCTGATCTAAGGGTATTCTCCTGGTACTCAGATCAAACTGTAATACAATTGTGGGATCTCCTGACCTCTTTATATGACAGCATCTTGTACCCTAGTATTTGCATTCAATACTCACCAAAAATGTATCCCTCAGATTAGTACCCTACACATAATAGGGATAATTAATAGGGATGTATCTAGATTTCCATGCATTCATACCATTCCTGTACCGTATCTTTAGTCCAAGTACCAGGAAATCAATGGTCAAGTCCAAAGTCAAGAGTTTTTCATTAACATGCAAATGGTAGCTAACTAGAGCTCTTGTACTGGTTAGCGACAAGGAAGAAAGACATTTTCTAGTGGGAAGTTTATGATCAGAGCAGGAGCTGATCTGGGCCATGTGGTGCAAATTCCCCACTGCAAATCAGACCTGCTCTGGGCATCATGTGCCACAAGTATTATATCTCCTTATGATAGCCTACCCTCTCAAAGGAAGATTTATCTTCAAGCAAACACAAGTTCAAGTCTGAATCACCAGGGGCAAAGTAGGCGAGTCCAAATCACAAATGGTAGAGACCAAGTTGAGTAGAAAGTTCCAGAAATCTGAACTTGAGTCTGACTCAAGGCCTTCCCCCGGACTCAAGTCCTACAACACTGCCATCAGTATTTAAACATAGAGACTGGTATACTAATCATAGTGCTGAAGCCAAGGCTCTACCCTATAAATATTGAAGTGCATAACCCAACAGTATCTTGTATTCTTTTCCTATGTTTAACCACCCTATTTAAAGCCTCTTGCCTAACTGTTCCAGTCCACTCACCACTGGCAGGCCGTTAATGCCTGTGAGTCTCTCCTGGTCCATGATGTTGCGTGAGATGGTGATGGAGGGCAGCTCCAAGCTCTGAGGGGGGAACTGGGGAGTGTAGGGTCCCCTGTGCTGGGGTGGATGGTCTGAGTGTCCCGGGAAGGAGGAGTCCACGTCTGCTAGGCCCAGGCCCGACTCTGTCTCTGGTGGAGGGGTGATTGGAGGGATCTCAAACTCCTCGTCTCCCAGGCTGGGGGTGTGAAATGTCTGGAGAGGAAGGCGGAAACATGATCAGTTCATTGGATTTGTGTTCACAAATTTATTTTGTTTATGTTTACTGAAAGTTTTTTTTACTGAACCACACTGTAAAAAAATATTATAAATTATTGGATCAGTGTGTAGGTATTGTAGCTTATCAGACCACTTTTACAAGATTAAATGACATATCTAGTGAAATAGTTTCCCTTCACAAATAGTTTCCATTTATGAGGTTGGATCTTTTAAGTATATTTATATCCATTTCATGCTATGGTTAGAAATATGTATATAGCATGAGACAACACATTATTTTGAAAAAGATTCAATCTGGGCAAACCTTTCAGATCAAGGACCACATCAGGATTTTGAAATTCCACAAAGGGCTGAATTGTTTCTAAATATGTTGTAAAAATGTGTATGTGAAGACTATTAATTACTTTTTTCATCCTTTATTATAATTTCTACATACTTTCAACCTATTTTCCGATATTGATTAGTGGCCTGGAGTGTGAAACCAGAAAAATCATGCATTACATACAGTGTGGCTACAACTATAAACCATACACATTTTTCTCATCTGATGAAGACTTCCTTTCATGGACTGATGTTATGTTATGGCTCAAACTATAGCTGTCTGCAGCTGCTGATGTTACATGTGTTTAAACCTAAATGCACTGGCCAAAGGGAACAAAGGAAATGTATGCAACAATGGTTGGAAGACCCAAAAATATCAAGCTGCAATCATGAGAGCAAAGAAAGTTTACTTGATAAAAGCCTCTTAATCTAAGGGATGGAAGATGAGGGGCTTGAAGTGAAGAGAGAGTACACGTCACAGAGAAGAGATTGGTGTAAACAACATTTCCAGAGATTATTACGCTTGGCCAGAAGTGTTTCTCTTTGTTCCCCTTGCTGCCCATCAAACATTCTAATCCCTCTGCCTGCAAAATTAAAGCTTTTGGTCACACTTAATTTGCTTATCTGGCTTCTTGGAGATGGTAACGACTGCTGTGCTCACCTACCACTGGTATGGTCGTTATTTGCACATTCCTGTACCCATTATGTCAGACCTGTGTTATTTAAATAGTGACACACAATGACCGGCCTCTATATCAAAGGTCTTAAATCTTTTCAAAAACATATTTTTGTTAGCTTTAGCATAGTGTTTTGGTAATGCACATGTTTGCAAATGTATACCAGGACAAGAAGAGGAGAGGCAGAACAGAAGTCAGTCAGCCTCTCTATCTCTCTCTCAAATGCAAAGAAAAAAACACAAAAATGTAGCAATAGCGTGAATTTGCCTGCCTAGTCCTTGATTAGAGTGTATTAATGTTCATCTTGCTTGCTTTAGCATACTGACACTTGAAACTAATTCATTGCATTCTCAGGGCAGCTGTCTTGACAAGCACTGATGAATTCCAGAGGTAGAAGCAGCTAATAGAGTTTCACTTTTCAGACCACCGTTGAACTTTCTGATGCCACTTGTTTCACACCTGTTCAATCAGATCTCTTTTCTGAAGGAGCCACTGCATGTTCATCAGAGCTCTAGGGTCTGGCTTACAGAGAGCAGGATAAATTACACACCTTTAAACTGATACCATGCACTGTATTCCACTCTACTACAGCCATCTCATTTCATGTAAACTCAACTGAAAACGCCATGGTCATTCTTTTGTCTGTAACACCGTGGCCATTTTTTGTTTATATACCAAATATGTGCTTGCTTTGCGCTCTCCCTCACTGACTCTCTCAGTTTTAAATTGGAAGAGGTCAGCAATTAGCGTCTAGTGATTGAGCAGAACAATGATCACAAGCACAAGGCAAAGCAATATTAGAGTGGCTCAAGATCACAATGGTGAATGTTCTACAGTGGCCCATTAGAAGCCTTGAATACAATACAATCTGGGAACTATTTGAAAATTGCAGCCGGAAAGCATTGTCCAACCAACCTAAACAACTTGGAGCAAAAAGCCCCATATCACTCTGACTCTGTAAGTAAAGCCAGTACATACCCCAAAATACTTCTGTAACGGCTGCTTATAATTTTGAAATCTATCCATTGCAAAGCAGATCCCGAACAGAAATGAGTAATTGTTAATATAATGGAAAAACACTTAAATCAAAGTCAAACCCATAAACTATTATTACCAATGTGTTGCAGTACGACAGGATGTCTTGCAATTTCAAACAATCACAGCATTTATTACATAAATGGTTCCATGAAGCCACATTATAAGAAATTATTTAATTTGTCAGTAAATTCTTGGAGTAAAATGAAGCATTTTGGTCCTTAGCTATCACAAACATCTTAAAAAATCTAAGGATCCTGGAGGGACTGAACTTAAGGGAGAACTGAAGGCCATCACCATCACTTCCAGTTGTGCTACTCTCTGACCTTTTCACTTGGTTACGACTAGCAATGCAATAGTTTTGGTATTTGTGTGGAAGACAGTTAAACCAAGACAGCTTTTCAAGCTGGATGGGGACATTGCCCTGTAGGCTAATGCATTGTGGCCTGATTTATAGAGGCAACCTGGAGGAGGAACAAGACAGCCAAACCTTGTATAGGTGAGTTTATGTGAGTTTCATTTCTATAGTAAAATAGAGCAAATATTATGGTGACCTTTAAGACAAACAGATCCCCTTGGAGGGCGTGAATTGAGGGTCTTTCGGTTTTGCTAGTTTGGAGGTAAACACAGTAAGAAAGGGAGGGAAAGAATGAGAAAGGTAGAGTTGGAGAGTTAGAATGAGAAAGGGAGAAATGGAGGAAGATATTTAGAAAGGGAGAGTTGGGGGAGAGAATGAGGAAAGGAGAGATGAAACGACAGAACACCACTAAAGGAAGGAAGAAGAGGATTGAGAGGAGGGGAAGAAGATCTCTATCAAAGACAGCAGTTGCCTCCACTCTAGTTGTCAGTGATGATATAAATTAACATCTTCAGCGTGGGGAAAGATGTAGACATAAAGTTAGCTTTGGCTTGTCTGGGGTATCAAGGGAGGGTGTCTACTGTCAGTGCAGGGCTGGTTTCTCTTTCTGACTAGTGCCTATCTGTCTCTCTGGTCTGTCTGTCTGTCCGCCAGCCTGGATTGCTGGTGAAGCCCATAGGCCAGAAAGTAACCCACTGTTACAGCACTGCAGCACTGCACCCTGCCTGGTGTCACTTCACATAAAGCCTGGCTAATTCTGCACCGAGAACAGCTTAGAGGGGCTCTGATCTCAGATTAAGAGATGCACAATCCACTTTCTTCACATCAGCAGCCTGATTATCCATTTAAATTGTTCTGAAAGCTGAGCACAGCCAAGTGCCAAGCTAGCCAGATGCTGGTTCCACGTGTTACAGTGTGTTTGTTGTTGTGAGTGTGTGTGTGTGTTTGACGAGTCATTTCATAGGCAGATGTAAGATCCGATGTCACATCTGGGGGCAGGACAGAATCAATCCAGAATGTATTGGCAGGTGTGCAGGGAATGTTCTAGACAGCCTCAAAGCCCCAGTGCTACAAGATGTAGCGTGATGTTGATACACAGGCAGCATTACATGTCCTGTTAAAAGGCCATTAGGCTTATGAGAAATACATTTTGCTTGCCTAAGTGATGACGATGAGAGCTAACAGGCTAGGATTATGACCATGGGATTATTTCAGGAGAAAATTGAGATGATTGATGCAAATGCTTCTGATTTGAAGTGCTACTGAGAACTAGGGTTGGGTAACAAGAACTGGTTCCAAATTTCCAAGAACCGTGGATTCGAAAAGAAACATGCATTTTAATTCTGCTTCAGTTCCTAACGTTTGCATTGCGGTCGTTTATTTTACAGTCCATAAAAGTTGCACTTATCTGCCAGCACCTGCTAGGTGGACCTAATGTCATGTAATTTCACCCAGTCCGTCAACAAAGCAAGCACATGAGAACGGAGAAGAGACATCCGTTTACATCTCGGACCATGGCTGACCACAGCAAACGCTCCAAGGAATGGCTTAGCATCACATTTTTCTTTATAACACATCAAAATGTAAGACCTAAAGTACACATACTTTTCCAATATGATGAGGCATTTACTTCAACACAGAGACATATTACTGGCTAATACTATTGTCAGTCTTCCTCTAAAATACTATTCGAATTGCATTCCATATTCATTTTAGAAGTAATATTCGAAAAATATTGCTTATCAACTTATTGTCAGTTAGACATCAATAGAAACCACAGTGAGCGAGCCAATGTGGAGAGTACTGACTGGTGGCAAGCAAACGTGAGCATACTATAATAATGTACATGGACACCAAGATAGCTAGTTTAATATACGTCATAATTATTATTGTATTATATATAACCTACCAACTGGTCTGTAGGTAAATTAATGTAATCTACCCATCTAACTTGAAATGTCTTTTTAACTAGAAAGCCTGCATATCATAGTAACATTAACTTAGATAGACAACGTCTATGTGCACTGTATCCCTCGGCTCTATTCTCTCCGTTCTCTCTCCATTCTCTGACACACATGAGCTGACAAATATTTTATATTTTTTATGTAAATAGTTTTGGTTTGTAATAGTTTTTGCTGAACATTCCTCAAAAGAAAGAATATACAGTTTAGCCCAAAAGTATTCATACCCATGCAAAATTTTGAGCTATAGTGAATTTTTCTTAAACCAATAGGTTTCTTCTGTCTGAAAATGACATAATAGCCCACATGTGCAAAGAATAAAGGTTAGGCAAATTCTTGAAATATGTTATATTTCTTCTCTCCCAAAAATATTGTAATCGGAACCAGGAAACAATAAGAACCGGATTTGAAAGCAGGAATTGGAATCAGAAATGATAAAATGATATAATGAGAACCACGCAGGGTTCCTATGTATCTAATATTGCATCTAGAACCAGACTGGTGCTCCCAATATCAAGACACGAGCAAGAAAAAGCTTTTGAGGCAATATCGTTCAGTCTTTCAATAAACTTCTGTAATCCAATTCACTGATGCAATAACCAAGACTTGTTAAAGGCAGGGCCATGCAATTACTGAATATAATAGGTCCTAGGATCAATAGAGCCAGGAGAGGCACAGGAGCACATAGCTACTCAAATGACAAAATAACCATTGGCTGACAATCAACATATTTCAAATTTGTAACCATCTGAAATCCATTTCTATATATCAATATATCATTACTCCTGTCTAATTTAATTGGAAGGGAGAAGTGATATCCACCACTGAGTGAAACTGAATCCTGGTGTACACTATCATATTCTTTAAGAAGAGATGTCAAGCCTCACTGTTAGGATGTATGTCTTAACACAAGGGCATCTTATCGCATCCTGTGAGTGCCAAAGGTAATAATACACCAGCCCATTTTCATCCATCGGATAAGGTATTCAGGTATACACTAGCCATCTAAGTACCCAATATCCATTTAGCAATTTGAATAAACATAGTTTATGTATCTCTGAATTTCAGTTGTACAGAAAGTAAAAAGCCATACTTGTATGTGTATAGATGACTCATAAACCAGTGTTCATGAGTTACAAGAGAACTGAATGTTTTTCTTTTAAACAATTATCTTCATGAGTACACAATGTCTCAATGCAGAATACAGATGGTTAAATTTAGCTACTGTCAAAGTTATTCGTTCGTCATGTAGCTGGATCCGTTTTGGCTGGCCCTGGTACGTAAGCCTTCCCTTCCAGTGCTCCCAGAGCCCGGGGCTGACACATTAACTAGATTAACACAGTGTTGAAGTGGAGAGAAAACTCATTTCAGTGTGAATTACACAACTCAAAGTGGAAAGTCACTTTAATTTCTCCTCAGTTCAGGTTACAAGAAACAATACTTTACACACACTCCAATCCTGTTTCATTATGGGAAAAAAGTATCTGTCTGTGTGAACACTAGGGCATTTCTTTCTTTCTTTACTGGCACCAAAGCACACATGCAGACCCACACAAAAAACATGGACTGAAGTACAATGCCATCTGCGCTGTAACACTGGAAACAGTTGTCCTTTTGATAAAATGCAAATGAGATCTGCTGCCCTCCCCTACCACCAGCCCACCAGCCCCCACCCAGCTAGTGCTGCCACACTGGCGTACACAGCTGGGGCTGAATGCTCTCTGAACAGCTTGTGCTGGCGTGGCCTCTATTTCTAAAGCCTCAGCAGCCCCTGGATATAGAGGACGGATGCCCCCAATGCAAGGTCTCCCCACAAAACTTTCATAAGACTGAGTTCCAGCCACTGTTCATGAGTTCAAACACTGTCAGAAGAGACCTTGCTGAACTGTGACTGGCGCTTGAACATCATGGTATTAGCATCTTTATTAAGGCAATGACAGTATATCTTTCTTAAACTGTGAGATAGATGTGATGTGTAGGAAGGTATCTTCTCTTTTTTTCTACCAAGTGTACGTAACACCTTTGAGACATGTTGGCACTTGCTGAGTCCTTTGTTTGTTTCAGATGGTACATATTCCCCACTGTCAGCTTGGTCAAAATACTCCAAACCAGAAGATGGCACTACAGTACAAACACTTGCTTGTTTGGCATTTCCCTGATGTTCCATTCACAAAAGTCCAAAATGCTGCCAAATTTACCATTCCAGCAATGGACCTAGTGATGATTACCAAATTCCATTGGCTTTGGCTTAGTGTGAATGGAGCCATAAGCCATAATAGGTGATAGAGGGTCACTTGGATGAACCGATCACAAAGTTTAACTAAAATGTTGCACATTCCTTACTGAGAATAAAGCCGAGGGATACATAATGTCTAGCTAATTTAATGTTAATGTGATAAGCAGGCGTTTTAGTTTTAAAGAAAGAAATTACAAGGAAGATGACAATTTGCCCACAGACCATTAATGGTCATGTTAGCACAAATAACTATAATGTCAGTGTTAGATAATGCTGTCTAATGAATAATTAAATATAAATGTTGACTAAAGCATTTCACAACTCAAGAGAAATCATTATAAATTACTCCCCCTTCTAATCCTGTCAGGTACCTGCAGTCAGATTTGCACAGGTGCTGGAGCTAAGGCACACTGATTTAAATTTTTTGGCCTCAACGACAAAAGCTCAATGGACCTTCTTCAAGGAGTGACCGGTTGCTAAGGTAGGACTGGATAAGTATCGTTTAGGAGAGGGGTTTCGCGAAAAGTCAGTTCTCCGGGCAGTTTATATATGGGTGTGGTAAATACTTGGGTTTGTTTATATATGGGTGTGGTTAATACTTGGGTTTGTATACACACAAAGCAATAATGGTTGCGGTTTATACACGGTGCAGGTTATAAACAGGGAATTACGGTATAAATATGGCTAATATGTTGTTACAATTAGCCAATCAAAGTTAACCCTAGACCTTTTTTGACGGCCATTAAAATTCCGCAGAATTCCGGCCATATGTTTTAAATTGCCAAAAATAGCCAACACAGCAATAAATCCATGATCCAACAAATGTTTTTTTTTATTTTAGTTAGTCAGCACAACAAACTGTGCATATAGGCAACAACTAGGGCTGTCGCAAGTAGGCCTACATTATTGCCTAATAGAAATAATTTGCCAGAGTGCAATTATTTTAATAGACAACAATTTTGTTGCACAATATTTTGATTCCAAAATCCTGCTTCCAATCTGAATGAGGGATTTTGTGTCCAATGTAAGAGACTTCTCAACAAATACCATTTGAATTATGTCTGTTTGCATAGGATGTCAGGGCATTTGACAGCTCTGCTGTCACGCCCTGATGTGTTTCACCTGTTGTCTTGTCCCCTCCCTTCACCAGGTGTTCCCGGTTCCCTATTAGCCCTGTGTACTTAGCCCCTGTTCTCTGTTCTGGCAGTTGCCAGATCGTCTAGACTTGTACAGTCGTTTCCAGCGGTCTAAGTGTTCTAGTACCAACCCTGCCTGTCATTCTCTTGCGACCCTTGCCTGATTTTCCAGATTACAGGCCTGCCTGCCCTCTCCTGTACCTTCAACCATCTGACTGCCCGACAAGGACACTGCCTGTTCTCCACTGCCTGCTTCCCCTGCACCTTCGACACTCTGCCCACCCGATTACGAACTTTACCTGTCCCCCACTGCGAGCCTGTCTGCCTCTCTGTACTGCCGCACCTCTGACCATCGGTAACTGACCCCCGCTTGGATTACCACTACGAGACCGCCTTGTCCCTATTGGTTCAATAGACACTTTGACTCGCCCTCATCTGCCTCTGTGTCCGCTTTTGGGTCCCCGCTTGCTCGCCGTTGTGTCATCTGCAAAATGTATAGGCGCAGATCACTTACTGAAACGTGTTTGCATCTAAATGTTTAAATCTAGTTTAGAACTGTCTTGCAATGCACCATCATGTAGCCTATTTTAGCAACATTATTATTTAATAGACAAATGCGTTTCAGTCGCTTATATGTCACATCAATGTTGATCGACCAAAGGAAAAAGGGTGTGTAAAATATTTTGAGTGATATTGTCGAATTTTGACATTAAGTCATATTTCCTAATAAGACAATGCACCCTGAAACGTATGAAAGTTATAAATATATGTTGTCACATTGTATATTAAACATTGAAGCATGTTTTTCTACATAAGAAAGGCTGTTTTAAATAACTACGCTTTTCTGTGGTCTTGCTGGCCAGAATTGCACCATCTCTTGTTTTTTTTATTAAACCGGCCCGAGGATGCCTGCTTCGCCTGACATTTCGGAATCGTATGCTGGAGTTGCTGTAGGAGTGTGTGGCTTTTAAATCTGGTGTCGCGCTTAGTCACATGACCAAACACTCAGTAATGTCGTACTGTAAAAACAAGCAAGGGCTAACATATGGGTAACAAAATATTCAGCTATTTAATATGTTATTAATCTATTTATTAATTGGGCATATTTCCCACTGGACATTTTGATCGTATATATTTCATTCATCCCGAAAACGACACCCGATACCGGTGTAAGGCCGGCATTTGTTGGCTAACGTAAATCCTGTAGCCTACACTACCAGTCTGTCGCTTTTATAGATAATAACATTATATTTTTGGTTTGATTTAAAAAAGAATAACTAACAACCAAAGTAAAACAACAGTCATGAAATAATACATACTTCATTTATGCCAATAACAAAAGTAGAAGTTATTAAGCCAGTGCTTCAGACTGTAGTAAAATAAAGTTGCAAATCAAGCCAACCAGGCTCTAAATGTAACAATTAGCAGTTTTTGCACTTTGCACATATGCACCCAGATTGAGCAGTGATTTTGACATTATAAGATACAGTAATACTGAGCTTTTTCTGGAGGATAAACATACAATAGAGCATCCATGCTGACAGGGTGACTGAATAATTTGTCACTGCCAGAGTGTGTGTGGAGTAAAGATAGAATGAAGCGTGGAGCACAGCACATAATTTGGCTTGAGTGCAGGGCAGGTTTCCAAAATTCTGGAGTGACTGCTATCTGTCCCGTTCCAATTTTGCTTTCGTACAGCTCAGCCATGGCTTTCTGGGCGTGCTCTTCCCAGCAATTTTCTTTGCTTTACTGTTTTTCAGATTTGGGCATTACCAAATCTAATCTGTTGAAATATTTCATTTTGAGTGCTTCTTAGATACCCTAATTGAAAAATACACGGTAGCCCATTTAATCACAAAAGTAAATGGGGTATTTTCTGAATTATGCTTTTAAACAAAACAATGAATGCAGCATTATAGAGAAGCAGTTTTTCATCTAAGAATGGAGCCATTTTGGTGGAGCTGGAAAAAGGACCTTGAACGCCAATCTCTTTGCGCAAGAACTGCTCTGTAAGCAGGTAGGATTGCTCTTTATGCAACCAGTTGGTGCTGCTCAGATACTCTGATCGATTCTCTCTACTGACGGCAGCCATTTACAGGCAAGCAGTACAATTGAGTATGACTCCTCACGTGAAGAGAAAACAAAGCACAGGTTAAAATATAGTAGTGAATTTCCAGCAGTAGTCAGTGTAGTTTGGGATTGTCCACAAAGACTGTGGTGCCCTTGGGCTTATTATTAGGCCCAATGAAATGACTGCCTTTTATAAGGTAGAATCTAACTGAACACATAAAACCGTAGGCAAGCTTGTAATACTGTTAATCAAGTTATGATAGCATTACCACTAAGTGCAAATGGACGGTTTGCTTAGTTAGGCGAGCTAGTTAAAAGGTATATTAACCAAATGGTATAATAATACATGCTATTAGCACTACTAAGGATTTTAGTGTGGTACTGGTTGCCAGCCAATGATAACTAGCTAATTAGCTAGTTGTACTAATGCTAATACATTAGTTGTTAGTGTGACTATATGGCGAGGGTCACATAAATATCAAGCCAGCAGAATTTCAAAACTAAGATTTTGTTCTCTATCTCTGATCCCATGCCAGCGCCAACTAACAGAGGGTTTGCTTACATTAAGAAAGACTGAATAAAATGCTTGATAGACTTTTCTCCATAATAATTTCCATAGTATTCGTATTTACACCTGCATGTTCAAGACATATCACACACGAGTGTCGCTGCCAATCGCTGGAAATTCAAGTAATATGCATGCACATTACACAGTCCCAACACACTTTGTTTTCACACTTCCAAAACAGGGGGCTTCACCAAAACTCGGTAGATACTACCTCAGAAGTTTCTTCTTCAGCTATCGATATCTGCAATTTTACAGAACAAAATAACACAGTGTAACTGTAACGGCTGGTCACGGCCCGTGCCATGCCGGTCTTCGCAGTTCTATGTTGCTGTTTGCTGTAGATGTTTCATGTTCCACATGACGTTTCATGTTTGTGATGCTTTCAATTAAACATTTTCTTCAATACCTCTGAGCCTGAGTCCTGCCTTTAACAAATAAGATAGTAACAATGTCACAGAAAATGTAGCAAGCCCATTGGCAGCTGCTAAATGACAATTTGTCCACTGTGATTAATTTAAAGTCTGTGCTAGCTGGCCAAAATGCTAACTTGTGGGAAGTATTTTATGTCATCCTACAGAATTGCCCATGACTGGAAAATGTAGGCATATACACAGGCTTACACATTACTGGCAAAAGTAAATTCAAATGTATCATGGGGTGTCTATCCAGCTTGCCACTTATGCTCTTGGATTGTCTCATCTCTACCGAACAGGCAAGAATCCAAGGCAAGTACTCAGGATCATCAACACTGGCAGGGGGTGGTCAAATCATACCGTGGAATCAGCAAACCAGAGAATGCAAGATGAACGGCCATGGGTTGGGCTGGCCTGATTTGCCTTAACATAACAAAGACATGCATTTTCAATGTTGTATGGTTGGTGCGTGGTCAAGTGAGCAGGATAGACTCATTGCTTTTCAATCTGGGGACAGATACATTTTGTTTTAATAAACCCCTGAAATACATGTTTGGTAAAATATTTATCAAATGTCCTATCTTTACTAACAAACCCTGAATATAATAATCTTAAGGCAAAGAGCTGTTGCACTTAAATAATCACGGCCTTATTACTGTTGCAGGACGTGCTTTGGGGACAGAATGAGAATAATAATATAAAATATATATATAAATATACCTAGTAAAATAATGATAAAATAAATAATATCAAAGATTCCAAAACCAAATTTGCAGAGGGGTTCAAAAAAAGCTGCAGATGGAAACTATTGGCATACTATAATGTCTAGAATAGAAATAATAATTTTCTGGAACATTTTTAACTGTTAAGATTCTACATAAATATACAATACCAGTCAAAAGCCACACCTAATTAAAAGGTTTTGTATCTGTTTAACACTTTTTGGGTTGCTACATGATTACATATGTGTTATTGCATAGTTTTGATGTATTCACTAGTATACTACAATGTGGAAAATAGTACAACTAAGTACCCATGAATTACGTGTGCCCAAACCTTTGACTGGAATTGTAGCTTAATATATCGGTTACCAATGCTCAAAGACGAATATGAGCTCAGTAGCTCAGCTACTGTTTCAAACTGATTCTTTGACATGACATGCAGTACACAGATAATTCACACTGAAATATATGCCACACGACATTTAAGGGCTCATAACAGAGTGACAGTGCATTTGTGTTGGATTGAATGCTTATCCTCAGTCTCCTTGAACATGTCTGAACATGTGCAAAACAGGTGTATCCCTAACTCACAGCATACTGTCACATTGGTTTGAACGCTGTCAAGCTAGACACACCACAAGATTTTCAGAATAGAGAGATCTACTATTTGGATACAAAATGACAATATGTGGATTGCATATCGTAGTTCCAAACTAGAGCATTGACATTGGTTCTCATGGTGATCAATTGAGTCATGCTATACCGTGAGCAAAGTGGCATGTCTGCAAAGAGGTTACGTTGAAGAAGAATGATTTTACACTTCCAGTCTATTTTTGTCAGCATAACTAAATGTAGTTGTTAAGAAAATCTCAGCCATTGCTTCACTAATGCTTGAGCATCTCTGCTCATCTCCTCACTTTTCCAGTGTAACATGCTCTCGTGACATCTATGGTCTAGTTTTGCAGTTAGACCCAGCACACTGAAGGTAAATACAGTTGTATGCAATGTTAACAAACACTGAACAGTGTTTTTATTTCACAGAATATCAACTGTTTGTTTTCATTAGAAGAAATTATGTTGCAATGTATTTGTTTACTGTTCCAAGCTGTTGATACTAACTGGACAGTAGTTATTGCTGCAAATAATTGCGAAAGACTCATAAGTCAATCAGGTAAAATATAGGGTACAAGATAGGCAAATGAATATAACTGTTACGATTTGTAACATAATTTTGTAAATTTGGTAAAATTTTGGTAACTTTGGATTACTCCAATGTCATGTTTTATATGTCATCATTTACAACATTGTGACTTTTCCTGCATATCAGTTGTGCTACTTCACTGCATTACCCTTTCCTTTTCCCACATACCTATAACCACACCAACCTTTGTATTAAATAGATGTAATTGGATTGTGATTTTACTGATGAATAAATTGAGTACACAATATGGTTATTTTCAGTTTTGGTGTAATATGTATAAAAGCAGAGGAATTTCCCTTAATGCTGCACCTTTTGATAGTAGAATGTCCAATTTGATCATCATGATTTAGTAACTGCAGAAATCAGGTGTTGATCTACTGGGAATTTGAAAAGACAAATGTTTGTGTTAATTCCTATGCATACAGTGTTCTTCCATTGATCGTATAATCGTTTTTATTGATGTATTTATGTTTGAGAAGGCAGCTCCATGTTGAAAACACTTAAAACACTACTGTTTTAAATTTCTCATAATTCTGTTTAGAACATTTACATTTCTGTTCATAACTGCGTACGCCACAAAACTATAATTTAGTATAACTGATATGCCAGTCTACTCAAGGGCAAACTCTATTTGTTAGCTCTGACATCTTCACCTATTCAACTGAATGCCCTACATCTCCAATTTTGGCCCTGATATAATCAGCATGTAGAGAAGGGGGAAATAGGAGATAAGATGGTTTAGTAGTATAGATATTTTACTTACATCGACGCCTCCAGCCACATCCGCCATATTCATGTAGTTGTTGTTGTTTGCAAACTGCAAGAAAGGACAACAGACCATTGTTATTTCTCCGTATCAAGATTGTCAAATCAGTGTAACACAGATTATCCCTTTCACGGACTACACTCAATCATTATCCCTAGAATTTATTTTGTTTATGTTTAGATGTTGACTTTACTCCTATTTGTTCTTGCTTAGGTGAGTGAGTTTTGCCACATGTTCTATTGTCACATAGTAGAATGATGTCTTTTGAGATGTTGTAGCCAATTCTGTGAAAGGTAATGAGAATCTGGGCTGGCTATTCATGCCTTATGGGATGGTAATTAAGGATGAGTTTGCATCACAAAGCCAAGTATCAAGATGCTCTGGCAGGTTATTAACTTCAAGTAACCCAACTGAGAATTCTGCTGAGGAGCAAAAACAAGATGGTGGGGGATTTCCACTAGGACATGGGCAGTTTGAGTTTGGACTGGTTTAGTGAAAGCATGAGTGAAGTGTGGCTAGATGAGCTATTTAAAAATGTGTCATTTAGTTTAGAAATAGCAATAGCACTGTGCAATGTGTTCACGACGACCCCCTAAATCCACACACAAGCACACACACACACACACACACACACACACGGCCAGCCCAGCAAAATGGCAGCTACTTCCTTTCTTCTGAGACACAAGAGTGCTGACAGGTAGGAACAATGGGGCACAGAATGAAGAATTATGGGCTAGCAGCTGAGGCCTGGAGCACAATGCACCTCTCTGTGACCAGGCTACAACAGCAACACAAACCCCAGCCTACTCTGTGAGACATGCTCTCCATTTGCACAAAGCACTGAATAATCTCTTTTGTGTATTTATTACTAAGTCATTCTACTGCAAAAGTATGAGGAACAACTCAAATACAGAGGGAGAGGAAAAATTGTTTCTTATCTTCAGTGGAGGCCAAACAATAGTGGAAACAAATTAAGACCCGAGCGAAGTGAGAAGTGCATTAATTTATTTTCCACTCGTTTGTTTTTTCCTCCCCTCCTTTTCTTCTGAGTGGTTAGTATGCGAATGTAATTACCGAAAGAACTGCAGCTAATCAACTGCGAATGGTATCCATTAATTAGTCTATGCCCTGGAGAGAGAGTGGAGAATAAGCAGCAATGTTAACAGTGTAACGCACCAATGAGAAGGGAAGCCACAAGCTTTGCTAGCAGTTGGAAAAGCAGGTGGTTTAAAACATTCAAGGCAAACCGTTTACAGACGTCTTTACCTGGACCTCTCCCACTGAACTGCATCTAAATCTGCACTGTGGTTCACACACACACACGCACACGCACACACACACACGCGCACGCACACGCACACACCAAGCCACAGCGCGTTGTAGATAACCTCAACTGTGGAACATCTGTCAATAAGGAGTGGCCCTCCCTTCCCCCCTCTGTGTAACTCTGAGATCTGACATGGCCAGGGTACGTCAAGCATACTGAGAAGCACACACACACACACACACACACACACACACACGCAGGCACACACAGGGATATAAACACACACACAGGGTCATACACACACACACACACACTCACAGGCACACACACACACACATTCATTTGACTATCCTTTGGAGACCCAAAAAGGTTATCCTAATCAAAATCCTATTTTCACATATAACCTAACCCTAAGCCTTTACCCTAACCCCAACCCTAAACATTATTATAGCCATAGGATTTTTACCTAAATCCAGATGCATAGTACCTCGTCATACACTGCAAGAAATGAGGGCTTGTTTGGATTAACCAACTGCTGGAGAACAGACAATCTAGGATAATTAGGCTTTACATAATTTATTTTTGTCCATCAAATTCAGATGTTTAAGGATTTTAAACATTTAGGAACAAAATTATCCTTCCTGTTATTTGATAAATAAAGCCAGAATAATACTTTTTTGAAAATGTAATGGAAATGGTAATGAAATTGAATGTGTAGAAAATTAAAAGCAACATTAAAATATGTACAGAAAAAAACAGGAAAACGTGGGCAATAAGATATATGAAAAAGGACTAAAGTCAGGTACAGGAGACATGATGAAATCAAATCAACTGAAAAACAATTATTGAGTTTATCTTATATATTTAATTCACGTGGAACTGATGTACACATTTAAATCAAGTAAAATCAAAGCACTATTTTCTTCAGTGTAACAGAGTACAAATTTTATGCAGTGAATTGACATTGACTCTTATGTTTGCCAATGGTAACAATTTGAAGGCCACACCCATCACAGGTCATTCATCTTGAAACAACCTATGGATGACATTAAAAAGACCCAGGTGCTGAAACAACTCAATTTATGTTCAATAAAAAAAAAAAATCTGATGATTATTCTTACAACTCAACTGGCTGGATTAAAATACCTCAAACCTACTTTTTAGGGAGGGGAATCACACACACACACACACATGTCTGGCTTTCAGAAATACACTCGGCTTGTAATTATCCTCAGTGTAACCCAGGCTTATCTTTGAAGTGTTACCCTATCCCCTGCCTTATTTACATTACACATAGTAGACATAGAGATATACCTATGTTCAATCTCAGGGAACATTGTGCAGATGTGGAGAATTGTCTGCAGTGCTACCTCTTTTTCTAACAGTAAGTTACATGTTACATTTTAGCGGGTGAACAAAATGCAGTTTTGGAACTTTGAGCTTTTTGGGGTAATGGAAAATTGGAATATGAATCTGAAAACTGGTTATTCTGGGCTCTGCTGTTCTGGGCTCTCTAATTGCTAAGATGAGGAAGTATACGATATCCTCCCCCAGCAGCCAGATTTCAGTCAGTTGATTGTCAGTGTTTAGTTATTCATTAACACCAACCCATTTCCCAATGCCCCTACTACCACATACAACTGCATCTGAGGTAAATGCTCCTAACACACACCTTACCTACACCTGTGTTATATCCTTTTACGTAACAAACAAAATCCATACAAATATAAACATCACACTAAGAAAACAGCCATTGATGCTGTTTGTCCAGTTCCAATAAATCTCATTAGAAATCTGAAGAGAAAATACAATAAGGAAAAAGTATTATTTAGTATTAGTTTGAAAACCTCTAGAAAGCCTGTCCCTTTTTCATTAGGTGTGTCATATTATGCTTCTAGTTACAGGCTCCATTGGGCACCAATCCAACTCTCCTCTGAGAACTAAATCAGTCCCAAATGTCACCCCATGTCCTATGTAGTGCACTACTTTTGACCAGAATTCTATGAGCCCTAGGGTGAAAACAAAACACCACAAAAGAAACAGGGTGCCATTTGGGATATATTTTCTCTCACCAAACATCACAGAAATAGTCCCTAGCCACCAGTTATCAATGTTGACCATTAGGAGCTCTACCCTACCATAGAAGTTGTTTGTCCACGACCTCGGTGGACAGTGAACAGCAACAAGGGAGAACAAATCTTATTATTGTTATATACCGTGTGTGGTTGCTCCCAATTCATTTCTGTTTCACGCATGGCCCTGATTGAGTCAAATGTCAGATGAAATTAAGTGTGATTGGGGGACTTTGCAGCTGACGGCAGAGCCCACGCTAAAATGGGTCAGAGCAAACAATGAGCGCTCTGTAATTAAAATGATCAGACGAGCAAGATGGATGGACAAATGTTGCCTGAAATAGTCCTTGTAAGGGCTAAACCATGCTATGTTACACGCTTTTTGACAATAGGTAAATCTGCCATTGGCGGAACTAAGACTGGCCTATTGGCCTGGGGAATAATCCCTTGATCATGCAGGGTAATGGCACAGAAATGTTATCACGGGGTGTTCTTATCTTACTAAGGAACTGGGTTTAAAGGATGTATAGGAACATAACAGCCAAAGTCTAGGCAAAGCTGTGACAAAGCATTAGCCCAGCACATCCAAGCTCCAAGCTCAGCATGTTTGGAAAAACAAGTCTATCACTGTCTTTCTTTCTCTCCCTCTGAAGATCTCTTTTTCTATCTCTGTCTCCTAAAGGCTCTATTTGGCAGAGAGGAACAGGCAGCAGCAGAGAAGAGCTTCAAAATAGCCATTGGATAGGAGGCTTTTATTAACCGAGTGGATCCACGGCCAAAGGAGCTGTGTAACACGAGCCTGGTCAGGATGAGAGAGCCAGAAATGGCTAAACAACAGAGTATACACACTGACTGACAGGCCATCTAGCTTGTGTTTTCACTCAAAGCCTTTTATCGTGTATCTGCACCAGCAGAACATTTCTTTCTTCAATATTTGTTTTAGAAAGACGAGAATTAAATAGCTTACATGATCCTGTCTTAAAAAGACTATAAAGGCTACAGAGAGAATCAGAGAAATGCATTAAGCTTTCCTCACTGTGAATCCGATGAAGAGATTAATTCATATTACTCTGTGTGTTTTGAGAAGGGAAAGAATACCCAATCAATTGCCATTGGCAGTCATCTCTAACATAATAGTGCTCTGATGAGCTATTATGAGAGCTGGGAACAGAGAGGGGGTGGGCTCTTAAGAACTTCATTTGCTGAGATGCTATTGCTTTCTCCTACCGTAGCAGTAGTTCAATCTACAAACACAGGAGGAAGATGTCATCCAGACCTGGCAAATAGGCTGTCTAGGGGAAGGATACGCTGACCAATGAGCATACTACTCACATTCAAATTTGTTATGACCAATATACATGCTTAACATTCTGTTGTTGTCATATGCCCACACCATTTCAAATAGAAATGTTGAACAGAAAACTATTAACACATCCACACCAAGCCAATTTCCACCACTGCTCATCCAATCAGCAAGTCACAGGGGTATACGTTTGTGAGAGCATGCTCGATCACCTGACAACCTGAGTTAGCTTTGTAGACAACCAAGCAGTCTGATGGAGCGACGGTTGTCAATCGTCAAAATCCATGGAACTCCCCAGCCACTCGCTAAAGTTTGGACCTAGGCTGTGATGGTCAGCTTGGTGCTACAATAACGACGTACACTCCTGCAGTCGGATGCCTTTCACCAAAAGTAATTCAAGATCATATTTAATGGATATACGAGGAAAACTGAGCTGCTACTTACATTTTTCTGTTATTTCATGATATTAATTCATTAGGCCTTTGTATTTCTAACAGTCTCGTCCATCACTTTTGGCAAATGCCTTTCCAGCCACTTACCAATTCGTGTATACATTCAGAATATATTTACAAACTGATATCCTGCCAGCAGTCTAATTACAAGTAGTTTTATCTGCTACTTCTTATAATGCCATTGTATGACTGATACCAACTGTCATTTCAAAGTACATTTCAAACATATCAGGTTCGTATAACCTTAGTTCAGGAAAATTTGTCTGAAAGTGTGTCCAATGGGAAATAAGATGGTGCCGCTATTATACCAAACAAAATTATTTTCACCCCAGGGCAAACACAATATTACACCAATATGACCCCATCTAACCCCCAGTATTAGGTAGGAACCAAACTGATCCTATCAGTAAACATAGAAAGCACCAGTTAGACCCACATTTATGCCTCCAGAGCTTCTGTTGGCCAACTGTCATTTGATGATGTTCATAAATTGTGGATATAAAATTTGATATCTTGTTGATATTTAGCAGATCATCAAAAGGAAGCAAATATATTTTTTACCATTATAAAAAAAAAGGAAATCTGCTGATGTCAAGGACATTTTGCAAAGTGTCTAGCATTTCCTCTACACCCACTGGACTATTCAGTTCCAAAGACTCTCATGAATAAATCAAAGTTAAATGACCTCACATAACAAAGTAGGAACCAAACAATAATTGATTTGCCATGTTCCAAATATCAAGATTGAGTAAAGAAAAGTAATTCCTACTGTGATCGACGAGACCCAGCATGAGCAGCATGTAGTATACTTAAATTAACACAATGACATTCAAAGTCCCAATGACAGTTCCCCCAGTCCACACTTGACAGCAGGTAAGCACCGTGGCCGTGTCCCTCCTCCCTACAAAAACACCCAAAACTAATTCAATCAAGAGCTGACGTCTGCCAAAAATATATCAGCTGCTGACAGGCAATTTGACAGATCAGCAATGAGTTTAGTAATCACAGCATAGCATAGCCTCTATTCACAGGGACATGATGCTTGTGCTAATGTGTTCTCCAGCTTCTCTCCGTAAAAACGAGAAAATAAGCAAATACAACACCACTATGCCTACATCCCTGCCCAGAGTATATTCATGTGTGTGGGTGGGGGTGTGTGTGTGTACTTGTGTGGGTATGAGAGAGAAATTTCCATAAAGAGGGTCATAAAAAATAGGTCCCCATAAGGAAAATGTGAATGACAATTTCGAGTTTAGATTTAGATTGACATATACACACAAAGTTTGAGGTGCCTTAGAAATGTCCTTGTTTTCAGAAGAAAGGCATGTTTTTCTGTCCATTAAAATAGCATCAAATTGGTCAGAAATAGACAATTGTTAATGTTGTAAAGGACTATTGTAGCAAAAAAAATATGTTTATGGAATATCTCCATAGGCATGCAAAGGGGTATTATCTGCAACCATCAGTCCTGTTTTCCAATGGCATGTTGTGTTTGCTAATCCAAGTTTACTATTTTTAACTGATCATTAGAAAACCATTTTGCAATTACGTTAGCACAGCTGAAAACTGCTGAGTTGATTAAAGAAGCAATAAAACCTTCCTTCTTTAGCCTAGATGTGTATCCGGAGCCTCAGCAATTGTGGGATCAATAATAGGCACAAAATGGCCTGAACTTTCTTCTGAAACTTGCCCAGCTTGTGGGAGGTGCTTCTGAAAGCATGGGGTGAAATCTCTTCAGATTAACTAAAACAAATTGACACCAAGAATGCGAAAGGCTACAAGGATATAAATACTTCAAATGGAGGGTTAGTTGGCAAAAACAACATTTGAAGGACACAATTATTAATTCAATTAAAAATCATTATTTCTAACCTCAACTATATACTTAATTCATGTATGTTTTCATGGAAAACAAGGATATTTCTAAGTGACCCCAAACGTTTGAATAGTAGCGTACATATAATGTATACAACCCATATCCGCCCCTCTATCAGGAGAGCTGCTCGTTGTGCAGGAACTCCCACTTCTCATTTCTTCAGTAAAACACCCACCAGGGCCCCAGTCACACGATTGGTGTCCATTCTCTGTGTCTCTCCCTGGTATAGCATTGTACTGTAGGTAATGTGGTTAACGTGGGGCTCAGATGGGAGCCTGCATACAATACCCTGATGGATGGTTGCGCAACTTCCATAGATACTACATTACAAACAAATCCATGCATCTTTCTTAAATTATTTCCAAATTCAATGAATGGCGGATAAAATGCATAACCTAGGCTACTTGAATAGTAAGCAAATGGATGAGGTCAGCAAGGTGGCTGATAAGATGATTGTCTACAGACAATTAGGGAATATCTGTAATAAAAGCACAGCAGGTAAATTGTTTTGATAATTCCACTATTCAAATGTTTTGGTGGAAACGCGACTGGCAGCAACATTAATGTTTTGTTTTGGCTAGCTAAACATAATATAATGATAACTTACCATTCTACAAGATAGGTGTTAGAAATGGCTATCTAGCATGTAGTGCTACCATTCTTTTGTAAGCTACAGTCCTACCTGATGCTGGTCATGTCTCGTCCACTCTTTTTCCTTGAGCAACAACATACTTGCGTACTGGCACATACACACAGTGTCTCGGGAGCAGTTGGAGAAGGGGATCAGAGGGGTTTGATCAGAGGGGTGTTTAGAGGGAGACAGGGATGGGGAAGCAAGGAGCTATATTTGCAGTTTCTTTGAAGAGCACATCGTGTACTCAAATGGATGTGTACTAACGTGTTAAACAGGATTCACAAACAAGTGGCATGTAAACGAAGTGAAATCATGATGTGAAATCACGATGAATTTCTCCTCAATACTGCCAAATAAAAAAGCTTTGACAGCTGTGGCTCAAGTGAAGCAATGATCATGGACGGTCCTGAGGCTCAAAAAAGCAAACAATAGGTTAACACCGACAAAAGAACCAACAGCGTTAAGCATTTTAAATTCATTACACACATTAACTCTTTTAGATCGGGCGACACGCCAGCTAATGTAGCTTTTCCCTTTCATTTAGCAGAAGGGCTTGAGAACAAGACTAATATTACAGATGGCACCCTTTCCTCTCTGATACACCTTCCCTCCACCAGGCCAACTTGGGTAAAACTAACCTCTGAGAGCTTTGGATTGAGGTTGGGTTATATTATTTGATTCCCTGGGTCCTCCTCACCAAATACATGCTCAGTTACCACTCAATTCAGCGTAAACAATCTGCAGCTGGGATCCTGTGATAATAGGGTCTATTCACGCCCAGCAGGCCCCTGTACATGCAGGGCAAAGCTGACATATATATATAGATTCCTCTCTATGCGTTTGGCAGTCAATTTGCAAAGCGACTCCAGAGCACAGCATGTCCACACAGTCAGCTCACAAGCTGTGTTCTGATCTGCAGGAAGAATCGATTGGTAATTCAGTTTCAAACTAAAATCATTACTCACACAGCACAGCACGGACTGTTCCCTCACATGAGAACTGACTGACTGCTGGTCCAGGACTAAACAAGAAGTAGCAAGGAAGTGCAGTTCTCTCCTTTTGTCTGACTCGCATCTTTCCTCCTATTCTCTCTATGGCTTTGTCTCTCTGTCCCTCACTCACTCACCCTCACCCCTCTCTAGATTAAAAGGAGAAGTAGAACAAGTCTGAGAAAAGCTTCATGTTATCAGAAGTTTAAATCTAGCAGATGACAGTTTAATTTGGTATGTGTCCTGTCTGTCTTCTTTCCTTTCTCCTCTCCTCTGCACCGACCAGAACCTGCATTGGTTTAAATCACAAACTATTAAGATCTTATATCTTGATATACCTTATACTTTGAAGACAACTGGCCTTGGAATTATACAATAAGAATAAAACAATGTGTCTGAGCACCAAGTGACACTGGATTCACACAACAAATTGCCAGTTGAATCCTCACATCCTCATAATTTATGACACACTAATTGCTCTTCTTCATTAAACACCCCTCCGACAGTTTGCCACAGCCATCTGTTTTAATGTCATTGTATCTTATATTATCTATCTATCTATCTATCCATCTATGATAATATTTTGTAAAATGTGTTAAGGTGATTCTACATGTGTTACTAGAATAGTTAGCTTTTGTCTCAACATAGGCAAACATATTTTTATAGAAATGTGTGACATACATATGAACAAGGCCTTTGTTATGTCTACAGGACATTACTTTTCAGGTGCTGGAAGAAAGGCATATAATTGGCTGTCTCAACTTTAAACCAGAAAGAGGGTATAAGCTTTTACCCCGCACTTACAAAATTTGGACCTAACCTTAATCCTTATCCAACATCTATTACATTAATTCCTCCCTTCAGGTGTGTATGGAAACAAAGCATGTCCTGCACACATTTCATGGAAATGTGAAAAATATTGGTCCGGTAGACATATTTCTTCCTTCAGTTCATATCTGAAAAATGTGTGTCCATTCACAATAAAATAGACTTTTCATGTGCATGTCACACATTTAGAATTTGTGTCAATTTCTCGAAAACCTGTGATAATGTGCTGAAGCGCCAGTAAAGTAAATCATGAGGCTGAAAATCTGAATAAATCAATCCGAGACATTAACTCTTTGGTACATTATTAATAAGCGTGAACGCAGTGGTGAGCTCAGCAAACAGTTGACTACGGAAGACCACTGTACCACTGTACAGTTGACAAACACATTGTCAACTGTCGAACAGATAAACTCTTTCCAGGATGTAGATATAGATATGTCAACAAGTTCCATAAAGAGAAGACTACACCAGCATAGCCTCTGAGGGTTAACCACAACATGCAAACCACTCGTGAGCCTCGAAAACAAAACAGACAGGTTAGAGTTTGCTAAATAGTACATATGAGTACATATGTTACCAGGTGTTCATGCTGCTCGATCAAGCATCAAAGCCACCGCAAGGAGTCGCTAGAGAGCAACAAGGGAAGGCAGCCATATATCCTTACTGACACCCGAACCTGGATGTTGTTGGGTTAATTCGCAAGTAGAATTCAAACACTGGCCTCGCAATGACAAAACTGTGCTGTTTGTTTTTTATCCTGTCCAAGTGATCCCACACAGTTTCAGTTCTGTTGAGGTCGGTGCTCTATGTGGCGTATGTAATACTGTGACTGTTCCATCTGCAAACTTCCGCTTCATGTAGGTTGTAAGTCTTTGCAATGTGTTTGGCTTTATTATCATGTAGAAAGATAACGTTTTTGCCAATCACTGTCTGATCTCACAGACAATGTGTGTATTTTTGACAGATTTTTGCCAGGTGCTGAGCAAGCACATATCATTCAATCCCTTAAGAAAGGCACCTCTGACTACTTTTCATCAGACAACATGAATGTTTGGAACCATCTTCTTTCCTCAACTTACCCAGTTTATTCAAATATCTTTAAGATTTCTTCAAACAATGTCGCAAGATATAAATTACATTTTGGTCCACACAAGACATTTATGTTACTTTTCATTGTATTCATGTTTATTTGTATTTGTTCTAGAATTAAATAGTGTTTCTAGAAGCAAATGCAGAATTACTGCCAAGATGCAATGCTATAAACACTTCTTCTGGTGTCTTTTGCAAATGTTTTCTAAGCTTTATTCGTGGTTCCAGCTTGTCATGGTGCTGATGAGAGACATTCTGTATGCAAAACATAACAAATGGGGCCGAGGTGAGTTGTGGTTTGGTTCATTATTACATTATGTGGTTATTTTTTCTGTGTCACATTCAATGCAGAGCAAACAGACTGGACAAAGACAGGATAAATAGGTTAAAAAAACAACAACATATGTGTAATTATGACGAAAAACAACTACTTCCATTACAATGACAACAATTCACCAAGTAAGTTCAACATTTGGATTTGGGATGGATGCACGCCGAAGCCTCAAATCCATAGTTGATACAAAACAATAGAGACCAAACAGGGCAATATTCACATGCTCTTGTTGACATCAACATAATAATGACCGAAGCAGGTGGGTCCTTAGCATGGGATCAATCTAGCTACTTATCAACATACTACCTCCCTTCTTATACCTTTACCTCTGAGTCTGGTCCACATTCTCAAGAAATCCTAAACAAAAGCTGTAGCTAGTTGAGGGGTTTCAACTGTGATGTAGCAGAGTGTAAAGCCATTGGCCCACTGCCACAAAGGGGCTTAGGACTTAGAGGGAAGTATAGGGCCTCAGAAACATGGTGCATCTTTCCAACAATCTCTGCTGTTAGCTGCTGCGACACAGACACACAAGTCTTTAAAGAAAAGGCATAAGAATGGGCCAGGCCTGCTTGCTGATGGTATTGCTTGACATTCAACTGTAAGCCTTGGGTGAATCTGTGCTGTTTTCGTTTGGACAGCGTTGGCATATCTCCATATCCAAGAAGCTATCAGAAGTGCAAATTCATACCATTTCTTAAACTCTCTGATCTCTGTCTCCAGATGAGTATAGAGTTGAGGGGCCTTCAGGTATTGTAAAGGTTTTCACTTGAGATGCATTGTTTAACACAATATCAACCGCTAGTCAACAACCACAGCTGCTGCATTTTGTTAAGTAAATTTTTTCTTTTCTTTTTTGAAAGCAACATTACCTTCTGCATTTTACATTTGTCAGTGTTCAGTCTTGAAATGTCCAAAAGGAAAGAATTGAGAGACATATTATTTGTTTTTTTTAAACCTATTCTTAAATTAGGGTGTGTTGACATTATCATACATTTTCCTGAGACATATCCAAAAAGACTTGAGACGTTAGATTCTTTTGCTGAGTAAACCTGCACCCACATTCCTGAGTGCTGTGTAAACTTAAACCCACATTCCTGAGTGGTTTGCCTCCAAATTGCCAATGTAAATTCAAAAGCTATGGAAATTATTAGGCAAAGATACGTCTATCTGGCATTTAATTGTCTCTGTCTCTCATAATGTCAGTAAGCACCTAAAAGGGCCAAGAAAAATATATGGCTGGGCGTTGGTAACCAAATGTTAACGCATATTTTACTTTAATGAATGAATGGCAGCAATGGAGGAATAGGCAATAAAGCTTAAAGTTATAATTAATTCACAATTAAATTAGAAGTCAGTTTAAGTAACAGCATATAGTGCCTGTTGTTTGCTTCCTATAGCTTGCTCCTTATCTGGCTAATGTTAGTCTTGTTATTAATTCCATCTTGCACTGGATTAGTGAACGCTCACTACACTTATTAATGGTACATATCCATCTAACTAAAAGCTACAAGTGGCACTTTGAATGGCCAACATTATATAAACAACAATCTTTGGTTCACACACAAACAGTGATGAGGAAAAACGTCATCTACCAAAGTATAAGAAAGCAAGAAATTGTTGTTCTACGTATTCTTCACATACTTGACTTAGGTGACAATACCTGTACAGTTTGTCCGGTTAGTTAATCTCTGCAAAATGATATGCATAAATGCAGAAAATTAACATGGTAGGTCAATTTCAACTGTTTTGGCCATGTGGCTACCAAGCTCTTCCAGCACCATTTATACATTCATTTGTGCAAATAAAGTGGGTGGCGGTCTTAGGACATGAAGTCTTGCATCTCACTCATCCCATTATCTGTGGTGCTGCTTGTGGCTATGCTATTTCACTCTGTATTTTTTATGCGATTTCACTTAGTGTACCTTCAACCAGACAAAGCTAGCATTAGAAATCAATGTAAGTCAAGAATGTAAAAAATACCAGGAAGAAAATGTTTCATCTTAGCAAGGAACTTAATCTGCTTTAGCTCACATTACATTGACAATCTCTGCTACTGATGCTAGCTACATAGTGAATACCCTCAGAATCATAACCATTTATTAAACAAATATGCTTTATGTGTTTTGGAAAAGGTTACTTAACTTTCTCTGACAAATCAATGTTTGGTTGAGGTTGGACCTTTTAGCAACCCAGACGGAGACAGAACAAGGCAGAAATTATAAGTTTAGAGTTAACTAGCTAGCCAGCCATTAATGTCAGTAGTTGTTACAAGAGAGGCTTCTAAGGATCTGCAACCACAATCAGGCAACAGAGTATAATATAACCTTGGATACATAATAATTCTTCATTAATTTTGCTCATGTCTACACATTTTATAAAGAGAAAATGCCCGTGATATATATATATATATATATATATATATATATTTTTTTTTTTAATGAAACATGATATGATATTTCTATATAGGTGTTTAACAATACAAGGTGTTGGAATAGCCTAGAGAAAGTCAAGAATTTAAACAGATTGCTTCAAATCCTGTGAGATATTAATGTTGTAAATAGGTACGTACCAATGATCTTTTTACCTCCTGAGATGGGAAAACCCTAAGATATTCTCATTATGACCGAATATCACCCTTTTTTTCCAACTACTGAAAATGCACTGAATTGGTGGAACAACCCTATTTCTGTTAAATGCACACATTAGAACATGCTTTACCATTGTACGCACTGTGAAACGCATGTAATCCTGTAAGTCCTCGAGAGTATTACATGCAATATATACTTAACTCTGAAAATGTAAGCACTGTAAACCTTTCTAAAGAACCTTCATAACTTGACATTTTAAACAGACACTTTTTAGAACTGTAGTAATAGTATGAATGTATTCTATCATGCAATGCATATAAAAATAATTCTGATGTATCAATATATCTTCCCCCTGCAAATTCCATGTGTGTAATCAGTAGGATCTGCTGTATTACCTGTTAAGCTTTTAGGCTTCTATGCTTCTCTTACTCACAAATCCAAACTCTTTAGCTAGTAATGGATTAGGGAAATACCTATGTCTTTTTTCCATGCATGTATTGTAAAGATAGAGCTGTAAGCTGACGTGGGTGTACTGTATCTGTCTACCCAGTACTGTGCTGGCTGTATGCATCTTTCCTTTCCATTTATTTTTCTTGATAAGACTACAGTTCGCAGTAACCGACTAGTTGTTCAATCTCTATAAATCTGAGAAACACAAACTGCTGAGCGGTGACTCATATATCAGTCTATTATACACTATAGGACTGACTGTATTAAACAAATGGATCTGCCTGCAGCTGGAGGGGAGAGCCTGTATAGGGGAGCAGAGGTTATTGTCTAATTTAAATCTTGGCTGCCTTCCCAGAGGTGTACCACATTCCAATTTGTGGCTGTGTTGCTTGGCGCTACCAACAGAACAGAGGTCCTGCTGAAAATACTGTGTGGGCTTGGCTCCAGAAATGTGTCGGGAAAACTGACGATCAACAGGTCAGTACAGATTAACGCTATGAATGGTACAAATTAGCTAAAAGTATGGTAATCTCTTTATGGCTAAGGACGTTTTCTGTTGGGTTTTACACCATACACCTGGAAAGTAAGATCACATAATAGCATTAGAGTGAACATAACCCTGCAAATAAAAATTTGTCGATAGGACATCCCCGGAATATCACTGTACCCTGGACGTCTTTAGGATGTTCCCCGTTTACTGGGAATGCCCTTGCGTGTTTGTTTTTAAACTCCAGCAAGACATAGGTGGAGAGCTATCCATGACATTTGGCAACATAGGATATGTTTTTTTGTGAATATGAAGGTACTCACAAAAAAACTTGACAAAACCTCCTTTGTTCGTTCAGTGGGTAAAGGTTAGATACGCTGTGTGGAAATCCCTTAAAATGTTTGACCTGACCTGGAATCCTTTTGTTCAATACATAGTATCTTTTACATGACTGAATTCATGTTTATGTATAATTTGTCATGACCTGTCTGCAGTTCAAAGTTCAGTGGTGCTGTGATACTTTTTTCTGTCATTCAAGCAATGCAGCTGCCCTGTATTTGTACATTTTATATTTTATGTATGTCAAGGTTATACCAGTCCTCGGGGTTGGGTCTTGGGGGGGGGGGTCCATGTCAATTTCAACAACTCACTATGAAATTATACTTGGAACTATTTTGGAAAGCGTGGTTACATTCAATATGAACATAATTTGATGCAATTACATTCAGTGTCAACAAATCCCAGAGCTACTGGTCCTTAATGACTTGTTATTACATTGCACCTTAACATTTCACTACTATTTTGGTCCTTAACGTATCAATAAGAAATGTAAAATGCCTTGTTACGACCCTTTTCCTCAGTACTTTGTAAAACTGCCTTAGGCAGCCATTTCCTTGTACTTCATGACTTTCTAAATCATGTCCAGTCAATTGAATTTGTCACAGGTGGACTCCAATCAAGTTCTAGAGATATCTAAAGGATGATCATTTTTCAAATCGGAGGTCAATTTGGAAAGTCATTGGAAAGGCTCTAAATACTTGAAATCTAAAAAATGTTTTCAATAGATTAGTACACAATTCTGAAAACATGCTTTTGCTTTGTCGTTAGGGTGTATTCTGTTTTTATTGTTGCCAAAACAAATCATATTTATTATATTATAAATTAAATCTACAACACAACAAAACATGGAGCAGGTGAAGAGGTCTGAATACTTTACCAAGGCATTGTATATCTAGTAATGTAGGAGGAATAAAAGGAAACTAGGCTAATCAGGCAGAAATATGTCCAACATCATGAAATATTCTTTCTAGTCAGCTAGTTAGGCTCAGTGATTTTAGCTGCGTAAATGAATAGCTAACTCCAATAATAGATCAAATGATCCTTTTAGCCACTTACTGACTTCTCTTGCTAGTTTAATAGTGTTAACATTTCCAACCAAACTAAAGGAGTGCATCATCTAAAATGGCGGGATGCAGCAAAAACTGTACTCTCCTAGGAGTTAATGTATGTACTAATGCTAATATGTCATTCTAGGAATGAATGGACTGGCAAAGTATTTAAAGACCTGAATTCCCAGAGCACACACACATTTTAAATGACAGTGTGTAGAATTTGTAATTACATTTAATTAAGATTGTTTCTGAGAGAGTTCGTTTTTATCTGTCCCCTTTTGATATGCTTTGCTAGCTAAGCATTACTTCTCTTTTTCCCCTCTTGTAAGAAAAAATAGAGCATCCAATCATCCATGGAAGGGATCCACGGACTCTGTAGACTGTCATTTTCAGGTTCCCTTTGATCTCTTTACTGTCTTTCTCACTGTGGGGAATGGAATGGAATAATTTAACATCATGTCTATTCTAAACACTTGTGTTAGTACAGCTTTGTTCCTAAGTTTTCTAAATGTCACTGGCTGCTTTGATGTGAAATAAATAGTGAAGATTATGTCTTTGTAATTATTCAACATTAGGTGTCATAATCTTGAAAACACTTGAAAAGTGAAATGTTAAAAGGTTGCTCTGAGACTTTAGGTGTACTGTAAATAGACTTAACAGCACCAGTCACATAGCCTAAGGAAAACAATCGTAAAGTGGATATGACAGCACTTTAACAACTTTTCTGATATGAAACAACCAGTCATAAATACATTCATGATTTATCAGTGAATACTACAATACCAACATATATTTGTATAACTGTAGAATAGACAGATTTATTTCAATGCATTATTAATATATACAAATTCCACAGTATATAGTTTGTTAGCCAAATGTATATTAGTATTTGTTTTTAAAACCACACCCCAGCATGTGTTGTTGAATGGTAGTCAACGTGATATCGTTTGACATTCCAACCTCTTAGAAATGAAAATAAATACATTACTGTAAGATCATAGTTCAACAAAATTTGTTAGGCGTTCAGGACTATGAGAATCTACTTATTGCAATATAGCTATAGATCTGCTTTAATCGTTGAACTTTTTTTCACACCACTGAACAATTCCTCTCAGCAAATTGTTTACCTAAATAAGCCAGTCCCACTCTCTTTTGACCAAAGCTCCCTCAGAGCTGTTTTACTCACTTTCTTACAGTCCAGGAAGCTACAAAAATGGTCAGACAGTGACACGTGTATTTGAGCCTTGGCCTCTATTTTTATGCTCTGAGTTTCTGCACCTAAATAATGAGACTGTGCACTAAAGGCGTAGGTCCACCATGCATTCGACAATAGACGTGTGTGTGTGTGTGTGTGTGTGTATTTGTGTGTAGCAACGTGTCTCTCCATTCGTCTTCATTAGGCCAGCGTTTGACCTGTTTCTCCACTTTTCTTTATGTATTGTCTACTGGGAGCAGATGCAGCTTCTTCATACTAATACTGTAACCTACATTTTCATACATCACATACTCTACACTATCCTACAAAATATGCTTCACAGAAGTCCTTGTGTCAAGACAGAGAGGCAAGAAACAACACACTGTCACAAACTGCCAGACGTTTACTGTAAAGAGTTCTAACAGGGTGAGAGAAAATGGCATTGTCTTATGGTGAGACGCAGAGAAAAAGAGAAAGGAAGAGAGTGTGAGAATACAGACTGTAATCCTGCCCTCACCCAAATTAAACAGACACAGAGTGGCAGATTCAGTGGACGCATACAGGTAATTCCACTCTTCATTCATCTCAGAGATCCACCCAATTAGCTCTCCAGCAGTATTGATTGGTACAGCTCCTTGTAATTCACAGGGTTTATTAAATCGGGAGCATTGCAGCTATAATGCTGGCCTCAAAATCCAAATAATGGGCTGGATTGCAAAACGGTGCAGCCCTGGCTGCCGTTACATGGGGAGATAATCATGTCTTTATTCAAGACTGCCATGTGTAGATATACAGTGTGACTGATTAGCCAAGGGACGGTCGCTTCAGGATATCTCTCTATTGCTCTGTTTGTCTGTAATTGAGCAGTTTTTTTTATTCTGGAAGAGGCTTTCTGCTGACACATGGTTTAAAAGACTACACAAGGTTTTTTGTTTGATGTATTATAATTTTTTAAAGACCAATCTAAACAGACAGCCCAACATTGCAAACTACAACTGATGTGGTTGTATATATAATATAGTTCAGTGACTCTTCCTCACCAGCTTCACAGTAAAAAATCTGAATGTATATATTTTAAATTTGATGCTTTGCTAGCCCTTCAGATTTTCGTTGGGCCTGTCTAGTTTACAGACCATCAGTGCTGGTTGGTTTGGTCAGTGCAGAGTTGTCAGATCCAGGAGTTGTCAGATCCAAAGATCAGGAACAACAATAGCCAGAGGGCTGCCTGACTGAGCTCTATAAAGCTCTGTGCACAGCACAGAATAGTTACAGTATGTTGGACACACTGTTGGACCGTCTGTGTACCAGTCATTATTATCATTATTATTATTTGTGATAGATAGATATCAACAGCAAACCTTTCAGGGCTCACTGTAGTAGCGTCTTAGATGACACCTAATCAGTGTTATTTTGACTTAGGTTTTATGATAGATTTTTCAAAGGTTTCACAATATTTTCATGATCGAGGAACTTTATTTGTTCAACATGAGAAAATGCACCAACATGATTACTTCTGTGATATGAAGCCATCACACTGAAGTCTAATAGCTGTCTCATTTGGGCTATTATGACAGTAAATATATGTTTTATGTTGACTTGGGAAACTCTACAACAGCCACAGCTTGTTTGTTTCGTTATTTGCTTCTTGTCAATTCCAATACATTTCAGGATTCCTGCTCAAACTATGGTTAATTGGCCTACTTTATTTTACACTGTATGCTACAGTACAAGTGTTATCTACAAATAATGTTCCATTCACTTTTAGGAAAAGGGTCAATTATTTTAACATTCTATATGCATGCATCCACTGCTCTATACTATGGTATGATTTGTCATTGTTATTCAGGGCTCGCTCACCTCCACTTAAAACATGATCCTTCTGGATTTTAATGAAGCACCAAGGTAGGTCCCAGGGGTTCTACCTTGGCAAAGAAAACCACTTTGATTTATGTACTACTTTGTTGTTCCTGCTTGAGGCTTGCCTGTTGTGTTCTTAGAGAGACGACTCTGCCTGGTGATGAATATGCGGATCGAGCAATTACTCTTATTTGTTAATTAGCTTCAGTTAACAATATATTTCTGCTGAAAATGCCAATAACCAACACACAAAATAACAGCCCGCCAGAACATTATGCTCTCGGGCTCTCTGTCCTAGCGCTCCAGTCTCCACCTCTTCAAAATTAAACGTAAAACAATTTGCCTGCATTTGCAATGACACTCTGATGCCAGGTAAACTTTGATCCCCAGATGAAATAAAACTGAACATTTGGATGGCAGTAAGCTGCCATCATATGGAACTGATTGGCTTTTAAAAACACTAATTAGTACTCAACCTTGTGGTTGTCCAACTGTAGCCTACTAATGCGAACACACACACTTGTGAATTAGCCTAAATATCAAGGCTCTCTCAGACCCCTGTTAGCCTGGAGAGAAATTAGCACAGCCCACTCTCATGCTGAAGTGTCATGGACCTCTTCATCTGTTTCAGTAAACAAATTAAAACAGCAAGCAGAAAATATGAGATGTTGTTTATGTAATTTAGTTGCTAGAGAAAAACATATAAAGGGAATTTGTGCAGTGATCCATTCATGCCATCTGAAAACACACGCACAATAGTCTAGTATATAAAAAAAAGGGGTCCTGGAATTGAATACTGGTATCTGGTGAAGGCTGCAGAAAATTGTTAATGTTATAAAAACATTATGCATCCTGCATGGTGGATGGTGTATAAGTAATCATTAGCCCATCTGTTGAATGCACTATCCTCAGGCTAAAATAGTGATGCAGTGCTAAATAAAGAAGGGAAATTATTCAGCCCTTTCAACATGTTCTATATGCAATTACTGGAAAAAAGCTT